>BQNB010014219.1:0-31660 GCA_026074375.1 Tanacetum coccineum | reverse complement strand
AGCTCTTCTTTGCTTTTGTTGCTCATTTAATTCTTCTTCTTCTGCAAGTCTTTGTGCTAAGAGAGAATCCAAGTGTACTCGTTTAGCCTATTCTTCTTTCTCTAAAGTATCCAATCTGATAGCTTCAGCGAGACTAGCTTCCTCCTGTAGAATTTTTTCCTTAGTCTTCTTAGGAGCTTCTTCAATGATCATAGGAGATTTTCCTTCTCTTTGGCCTTTATCAGGGGAAGGAATGGACTTTTTAATACTGTCAGTATTAACTTGTCCACTAACTTGTCTACTAACAGTACTAACTTTAATACTGCCAGTATTAACTCCTTCAGCATACCCAGTACTAACTTCTTCTTGAAAATCCAAGCTAGTGACAACCTTCTTTCCCTTAGTCTCTTTCCTTCTCTTATACCTCCTTCCCTTATCTATTGACTTTAGATTTTGAGAAGCAACCCTGGAGAGAGTTTTAGCTGCTTCTAAT
Organism: Tanacetum coccineum; assembly: GCA_026074375.1. Taxonomy (NCBI): domain Eukaryota; kingdom Viridiplantae; phylum Streptophyta; class Magnoliopsida; order Asterales; family Asteraceae; genus Tanacetum; species Tanacetum coccineum. The sequence continues at coordinate 31,188 of BQNB010014219.1, read as the reverse complement.
GTAGTAGGGCTTATGTCTTCAACTTGTTCCTCCCCTAACTCGAAGCATTCGACATAGTCCTTTAGAGAGAGAATAACCAAGCACTTGATACCAAAGAAACTAGAGGATCATCTTGACTTTTCATCCCCTGATCCTCAGGTTCTTCCTCTTCAGGGTCTGATAAGACCACATTTCTCCTTTCAAAATACCTTCTAGCTATCTTCACTTCTTGAACCAACTTCACAATAGCACATCCCATTGTCAGCTTGGTTTGCTTGAGATCCTTTTCTAGACTACCAACTCTTGTTCATTTAATTAAGGAACTAATTGAAGCAAATCATCCACAGTCATCTGTCCTTGGGCATGCGCTATGGGTTGAGAAGTGTAGGTGTCAGGGGATAGGTGCCTCAAAAGTGTGCCCATATGTTCATGGTCATTCAGGGAATAGGTGTATATGTGTAGATGCAATGGGATAGGGAGCAAGATTTAATAGTTGGTGAATTGGAACTGTGTAAAGATGTAAATGGTACTGGGAATTGTAGATGATGATGTTGAGATTCACCACATCAGGATGTTCTGCCCAGCACCTGGATTAGATAGCAAACAAACAGCATAGCAGGCAACAAAGGTCTTGGTGCCCCTCTAAAACCCCTTTTCATATTCCTAAAAATCTTTTTGGTCAGGGTCACAGCTAGATAAGGGTGTTTGTTTTCCGTTTGAATATCCAAAATCAGTTGCAAAAAATGAGGATACATCAAAAACTTTGTTTTGCTTTCCCAAGTTTATCCCCCAAGCCATCAAAAATTCATTTTGAAAAATATATAAACTCTGCCAGTGGAAAACAAAAAATCAAAGCAGTAGCAATATTGCTACCAAATTGATCTCATCCACCACTTTTAGAGCTTATACAATGCAAAAGATGGTGGACTAAAAATCTCCATTGGGGTGTGAAAAAGCTTTTCCAAAAGGTAAAAGATCCGTCAGTAGGATACCCCATATGCCCCATCCCCTCAAAAATCTCATTATTTGGCAACATTATAATCCCTGAAGCATCTGCTAATTGAAGCTTATTTCTAATAGATGCCTCAGTGATTGTATACATATATGTAATCATTAGTTGCGTGAAATTCTAGAGTCTCATCAACAAGAGTGTTGGCAGTAGCAGTCTTGCCAAACTGTTAGACTAGGGAATCATAGATATGTAGGATTAGTAGTTAAAAGCATACCTGAGTGTTGAACCTCTTAGAAAATCTCACTATCTCTGCAAATACCCTTGGCACTTCATTCAGGCTGCGCAAAAACCCCACATGCTTATTTGTCGCTGTAAATATAATTGAGCCATGAATCAAAAGTATAATAAAAGTAGTTGACGTGGAACTGAAAATTTACTTGGGTTTATAGTTTATGAGTGAGGTGTAGATGCTGGTAACAAGAGAGTTGACAATATTCTTTGTAAAAATAAAGAAGATTTTTACTTTGCGAAGAGGAGATAGCAATAAAAGATAAGATGACAGAGGAAATCAATAACTTTATCTATAGTAGCTTCTCTGTTTAATGCGCCAAAAGAGGCCGTAAAAATCAGTAACAGGTACATTTAAACATGTTTCAACAAAAAAGTCAATTTTTCCCGTAACTACACTTACAATTACTTACCATATTAAAAATTCTCACTAACAAACAACTTAACTTGGACAACCAAGAATTAATTATGTTCCAAACCCAATTAATTCTTTTTCACCAAAGTAATAATTACTGAAAGACTTACAAAACAAAGGCATTATCCACACCTTTGCCTTACACCTGTAAATCCATGCTATTCCAGCAGAATTAAGTCTAAAACAAAGAAAACATGCTGCAGGAGTTTGTATAGACAAATTAACTTAAACTAACTACCTGAATTAATACTACTAACTACCAGTATTAATACTACTTAAGCCAGATTTTAGTTAAACTAACTACCAGAAGTATACACACTATACAAGTTATCCTCCCCTTAAATGTAGCTATGGGTTTATCATGCCAATATTAACCACTAAGTAATTAAACCCGTGGTCATCAAAAGTGTAGTCAATAGTCATGCTACCAATTTTAAGTCTGTGGTGAATTTTTCTCCACACAAATAAAGCTGCTTCCCTCATAGCAATCCTCATATAAAATGTGCGTATCCTCTCAGGTGTTCTGTCTTGGAATTAATACACGTGTTCTTCAACGAAGCAGATGTGCTTTCATTATCAATGTGGATTTTGGTATTCATGAAATTGAAACCATAGTCCAGCAGTTGATTTTGAACCCACAATACTTGTCCACAACAATTTGCAGCAGCTACATATTCAGCTTCAGTTGTAGAAGTAGCCACTATGGTCTGTTTCTTGCATTGCCATGAGATAAGTCTTTTGTCCAAGAACTAGACAACCACCTTTTGGAATTCTGTCAAAGGTTGGACCCACCATAATCACTGTCAAAGAATGCTTCCAGGTCAAAAGGTGATCTCTCTAGGATACCTAAGCCCAAATGTGGTTTGCCCTTAAGGTACTTAAAGATTCTCTTTCACAGAGACATTTAAGATGTGAAGTCCTTGGAGTGACCTTTAAAACAGAACAAACACATACTGCATACATTATATCAGGCCTAGAGGCAGTTAAATACATGAGAGAACCTATCATGGATCGATATAAGTGTACATCCACATCAACAGCTTCCTTATCTTTTGTCAATGCCACTTTGGTCTCCATGGGGGTTATTGCAGTTTTCACATTTACAAGATCAAATTTCTTGAGTATCTCAGCTACATACTTGTCCTGAGATATGAAGATTCCTGCCTTGTTCTGTTTGACTTGTAATCCTAGAAAAAATGTGAGATTACACCCATAGAACTCATCAAAAACCTGCTTTTCATTAAGTGCTTCAAACACATCCACCAAGACTTTTTGTAGATTCCAAAAATGATATCATCAACATACACTTGAACCAGCATGATATCCTTCTTGTCCCTTTTAATAAATAAAGTCTTGTCAATCGTACCCCTCTTGTATCCATGCTTCTCTAGGAATGTTGATAGAGTAGCATACCAAGCTCTAGGAGCTTGATGCAGTCCATACAAAGCTTTGACTACCTTATAAACCTTCTTATGTGATTAGGAAACAACAAAGCCATGAGGGTTGTGAGACATAAACCTCTCATCTAATGTGCCAACAAAAAGAGCACTTATTCACAATCACATTTGGTATACTATGAACCCCATAAATGAGGTAAAGGCTAAAAATAACCTGATAGCTTCTATTCTTGCCACAGGAGCAAAAACCTCATCATAGTCAATACCTTTCTTCAACTGTACCCTTGTGCCACCAATCTTGCCTTATTTCTGACAACCACTCCTCTTTCATCTCTTTTATTTCTGTAGACCCATTTTGTACTATTCACCTTCATATCGTGAGGGTAAGATTCTACAAGAACCCAACTGTGTTGCACTTAAACTGTAACAACTCCCTTGCAATGTGTGAACCCAACGTCATCTTGGTAGAGTTTCAAAAATTATTTTTAGGTTCCCTCGTGAATAGAAAACAGGCAAATAAACAATGTTGTTAATCTTTGTGATTTGTTTCTTTTGCTGCTTTTGAATAAAGCTGAAAAGTGCATGAGCTCCTGATTTTTTGTTCGCACTTTGCTTCTCTAGTTTGCACGATGACTTAGGTTCACCAAGGATTTGAACTTTTTTCGGGTGAATATTGTGGAATCCTAAGAGAAGGAGTAGACTGACTTATCAATTTTTGTTGGTATGCCTGTTAAAGTCAGTTAACACCACCTCATCATCATAAAATCCTTATCAAAATTCCTGTCTCAGACTTGTGAAAGATTTCGAGCTCTGCATAGTGAATCAATCAGGATCAAAACATACCAGTATAAACGACTCAATATCAGTATTAACTGAAGGAGTATGTAGACAGGATGTTCCAGATACTTTCCCTAAATGCTTTAGAGCAATTTCTTCCAACTCTTTTCTAAAAGCTAGAATCTTAGGATTATCTTCTGAAGTGTCAGTAGAAGAAGCCTTCTTCTCTTGTTGAGGTTCTGTCAAGATCTCCTCTTTCTTTGAATTTGTGGAAGATTTCCTTGATTCAGCTTTTTCTTCAGTATTCTTCACAGTTGAAGGCACAACAATAAGCTCTACATCCTCATCTCTTTCCTCAGAAGCATTAGAATATGGAGTTTGTGAAGTACCTGCACTGTTAGTTACTTCCGAAGCACCTGCATGTGGGTTAGCTTGATTTTCCAAAGATACAGGAATATAGTTCATAGAATCAGTAAGATAGTCAATATCAAACATCCATCTATACCCCTACTACCATTTGACATTTGGTTTATCTTCAAGAAAATTTACCATGCAATTTACTTCTACTCTTTTGGTTACTAAATTATAAACCCTATAGCTTTAGCTATTTTAGAGTGTAACCAACTATGGAATCCCTCATCAAATTTCCATTAAACCCTTGCCAAGTACACTAAGAGTGTCTAAAATCTGTAACATGAAATAGACACCCCCAAAAGGTCCTTAATGTAGCTGATAATTGGTTGTGCCAACAAAAGCTCATAAGGAGTTTTGTTTTGAGGTTTAGTCACTCTTACCCTATTAAAAATATAGCAAGCAGTACTAACTGCTTCTGCCCAAAAAGTAGTTGGTAAGAGTGAGTCTGCTAGCATAGTTCTAGCAGCCTCAATTAGGGTCCTGTTCATTCTTTCAGCAACTCCATTCTGTTGTGGAGTTCTGGCATTGCTATACTCTTGTTTTATTCCCTTGTTTCCACAAAATTCAAGCATATCTCTATTCTTAAATTCAGTTGGCCATTATCTGATCTAATGAAGTTTAACCCTATGACTAAGCTGGTTTTCATCTGCCTAATGAATTTCTGAAGACTTGCCCACTAGTTTACATACCTTAGGGGCCAAAAAAATACCCAACTAAATCTGGAACCATCATTAGTAATTACAAGGGCAATATCTTCATTTTACGCTTTATTTACAAAAGGATGCCCAAAAGATCCATATGCAATGGAGTGTATGGCTCAGATGAATAATCTTTCTAATTGGCCTTGCAAGAGGCCCTATGTTTGTTTACGCTTTAGCCAGCAACACATGTAGGGTCATTTTTGAAAACCTATGGAAGGTAGACCACTTAACAAGGTTTTCCCTGTCACAAGTTTTGATTTAGTTTTTATAAAATCGATATGACCTAACCTTCCGTGCCACAATTTTAAGATTCATCATATGTGGCTTTAGCAATCAAACAGGCAAAAATCTTTTGCAGAAGTAGTGTCTTTCATATCAAAAACTGTGACATATTGGTATGTCTATGGATCCTTTAGAAGTATCTGATATTCATCAGGCATCTGTAAAGTCAGAAATGACACAACAGGACTTTCAGTTTCATAAAAAGAACCTTGTCTGCTTATCACATTTTTGTGATATTGAGAAAAGGTTAAAATGCCGTAATTCTTTTACAAAAGCCAACAATATCAAAATCTAAATTCCAACTCTTATATTTCCTTTACCAGATATGTACCTTTGCTACCTCAAAGTAACAAGATCCCCTATTAGAATTCTCAAATCCTCCCTTGATCCTTGTTACCTGTCATGTGCTCTGAGCATCCACTATCAATATACCACTATCTACCATGTTCTTCATTGGAGATCCTCACATAAAAAAGAGAAAATTATTTTTCTACTTAGGACCCAGGCCTTTTACAGGCTTGTGTCTTGCCTTGTGGAACCTTAGCATTTACAATTCTAACAAAAGTTGGTCCACCTATTATACAATTGGAGTGTGGTTTAGAGATCCTCATTATAACCGGTTGAGGTCTTAACAGCAATCCCCTAATTTTCCTTACAGCAGAATGGACATGTTGTGCTGAATTTTTGCAAGGGTCTTCTTTACAGATGAATGTGATTTTTGAAAAATGCCTTCTTTGATAAAGATATTCACCTGTGGTCCCTTTTTGGACTAAAACTGTTTGAGGTCATGTAGGTACTCTGGCTTGTCTAGAACTAAACAGTATTAACATTAGAACTACCAGTATTAACTCTAGGCCTAACAGGATTAACATTTGTCCTACCAGTATTAACATTAGACTTGACAGAATAACATTTCATCCTACCTAGTATTAACCATTATGGCCTGACAAAAATTACATTTGGCCTACCACCATTTATTTCATTGTACTGTTTTAAGGAACAAATTGAGGATTAGCAAGAATAAGCCACTTTATTTGCCATAGTCCAATACTATTTGCCAACCCCATTAACATGATTAAAAACCCTTTGTTTTTCTTAAACTCAGCCTCTTCTTGGTGCCCCCTTGCCTTTCTTTTCATAATAGTCACAATCTTTGATCAATAACTAAGACTACCACAAACAAAACATTCTTCTTTGGTGAAAGAGTAGACCCTTCCCCTAGTTCTCTTATCCATCATAGCATTCCAATTCTTACCTATTAACTTTTAGGTGGTGCTTGATCGTTGATTGAAGTCTAGGAGTTTTTAATATGTGAAACACCAACTATTTCCAACCTCTTTTGATTTTAATCAGACTCAAACCTTATTTCATTTGTTTGTTATAGGTGTAGACACATACACTTCTGAGGTACACTTGAAAACCTCAAGAATGTTTTTGTCCAGGATACAACCTAATGTTCAGAGGAAGTTCCATAGATCCTGTCACTGTCATTAGAATGACAGGTAAGAAATATTCAACTGGATCTATCATCTGATACATTGGTTTCAGGCTCTAGGGTCCCCTTTTACCATAACAAACAAAGACCTCATCAATTTCTTATAGTGGTTTTATAGTATAATCTCCACTAAGATGTGGAACACCTTTAAAATCAATAGTTTTTATAGAATCTACTTGTACAAAGGTTTTCCACCGAGTCCTCTTTCGGCACAAGATAAAAACAGAAAAAATTCATTCCTTCCTCATAGACTTAGAACCTCATCAATAGATTTAATTTCTACAATAAGCCAACTTTACTATTTGAACTCATGCCAGAATTAATTAATCTCCAAAGATTCTTGGAAGAATCTTTCCATGAATCTAATGTTTTCTGCAATTGTTCCTTTTCTTTTACAGCTTTCATTCCAATTCTCCTATATTTTTTAAGCTTTTCATCTTTTTCATATATTTCATTTGCCTGAAATGTAAGCTTTTCATTTAGAGAAAGTTGCTGTTTTTGAAAAGTAACAAGTTGAGCTTCTAGTTTCTTAACAGCTTGACTATAGGCAAGTATTTGTACTTCTTGATCACCTAACTGATTCATTTGTTCATCACACAGTGTTTTAAGCTCATTATATGAATTAATGCAAGTTTTAGAACATAATGATACCTCACTACTGGAACTGATAGCCATGAGTGCATGATTTGTCTCTTCATCTTCAGTATGTTCTCCCCAATTGACAATACCATCATCCATTGTCAGCAAGCCCATCTGATTCTTCTCTTGCTTTCCAGCTTCTTGGTGTTGATAAAATGAGTCTCTCCTCTTCTTTCCATCATGTGTCCCCTTTGCTGTACATTCCCTAGCAAAGTGACCAGTGTTGGACAATTGAAGTCATTCAAGCTTCATTTTTGTCAAAACCAACATCGTTTTTTTCCATCAACACGAAACTCTCCTCCTGTTTTCCCTTATAAACTTCTTCAATTCGAATAGCAATCATGCTATCTCCAGTTTTTATGTCCATCTCTTCAATCTCCAAATCTCAATTTGTTCCAGATCTTCTAAAGCAAGTCCCAGTCCCGTCTGTGTTTGGCAAAGAGGGAATAAATAACTTCATCAGCAAAACCAGCAAGAACTTCTTTTTCAGGAATATTGGTTGAAGAAGTAGAAGGAGTGCAAGTACTGTAGGCACCAGTAAAGACCAGACATAAAACCATTATTAGTGCTGGGCTTTGCTTTGTGAAGACAAAACAACATTTTGAGCACTTGAGATGTTTGTTGAGGCACCTTGGACTTTCCTGCTCAAAAACCCTAAGGGTATATTATACAAATCATCAATAATAAAGTGGTTTAACATCGGTTTAGTTCTCAAAGTCATGCCAGATGACCATGCTGGGGGCAAAGATCTGAGAAACTTATGATTTGCATCCTCAGTTGATACTTCAGCACCATGAGCTTCCAACTGAGAAAGTAATTGTTGGAATCTGTCATATCCCTTTTCTAACCCTTCTGAACTGGATATTGTAAATGCTTCAAACTGTTGTTTGAAAACAGCCTTCTGCATTTTCTTTGAGGTGCATTACCACCAAACCCCTAATTCGATGGCTTCCCAGATGTTTTGCATCATCCAATCCATGAAATCTTCTCAATGTTCCTTGGGAATGGCCATCAACAAGATATTCTTTGCCTTCCTTTCCTTTTCAACAGCTTGAATTTCTGCAGCAGTAACTGGTGGAAGTATTCGAATTACACCATCCTTTCCAGTTGAAATTCTCTTCTTGGAGTTTCCATTCTGAATTACCTTCCAAACATCATTATCAATGTACTCAAGGTAATGCTCCATCTCCATAGCCCATATATCATACTCCTCCTTCTTCAGAATTGGGAGTTTGATATTTGAGATAGCAGTTGTTTGAGGAATCACCTGTTGTTGTTGTTGTTTAGGTGCAGCACCGATTGTCTGATGCATCTTCATGTTTATGATGCTTCATCATCCTGAGTCTGATGAAGAACTCATCATTAGCAGGTTGAGACATTTTGTAAATAATTATAGGAGAGTGTTTGTTTGTGGTTCTAGTGATTCTTCTTACTTAGAGTCCCTCTATTGGCTCTGATACCACTTGTAGGTCCTTGGACTTTTGGATCTATAGAGCTTTTTGTAGACAATAGCTAACTTAAATAAATTCCAAATCAACTATGTGAGAGACCCTGACTATGAATATCCAAGTGTTTAATGCGGAATCTAACACAAAATTAATAGAACGAATAATACAATTTTTGCTATTGATTTCTATTAAGCTTTAATGATTCCTATTCGATATATGAAACTCTATGCCGTAGGGTTCCTTTTATTATACCAAGGAAACCCTAGAAGGCTTTACAAAACGTGTGAAAGGATAATGCAACATATCCTTTCCTAAGATATCTCTAAATATTCTAAGATAACTATTCCCTCTTATTCTTTACATAAACATAGTTAAACTTACATACGACCAGTACTAACTATAGTACTGGCACTCAAACCAGTACTAACTATATACTGCCAGACTTAACTTAGTAACTGCCCACCAGAACTAACTAATATACTACCAACATAACTGTTATAACTACCCAATATTAAAGTCTTTTACAATATATTTCCCAACAGAAGAAGGCCGTAACGTCGGTTGTGAGCCGGCAAGATCAGCAAAACTTTATTTCCCCACAGTTTTATTAATTATTACTAATTTTTTTTCAATTATAATATCCCCATGATACAGAGAAAATTCGTTTTTAGCAAATTCTAAGTAAATATTATGAATTTAAAAATTATTGATATAACTATACTTCAAAAAATTATTGATTTAATTTAACTTTCAAATAGCCACGTATTATTAGTCCGGTTAGAAGCTTATGGGAAAAAAGCCACAAATTACATACATGAGCTCTTAAGATTTCCAAATAAACTGTTTAGCATCCAACTCATAACTTAACCCTCAACATTTTTCGTTCTTCACGATCCGCGAATGCTTAGACTAAAAAGTTAAGAACAAGCAAGAAGCACAACACGCTCGATTCGAGTCAAAAATTACTCTTATTCTACCCAGCAGGAAAGTCAAAATTGTGACAAAAACACTTAGTTTTATTTTTTGAAAATATTTAATTTTTCATTTTTTTGAAATTTTGGTGGTAAAAATTGGATTTACGCGAACACAACGACTGCATGCAGTAATCTAAATTAAAAGAAACCCCCCACATACTAAGACTAAACATTGGTCCTCAATGTTATACGAATGTCTCTACGTAAATCCTAAGCCGTTTATTAAGTATGCTTAAAGATAAACGTTAGTCGATAAGATTTGGATATCGGATTCCCAAAATGAAGCTGAGGATGTGAAGCTCTTGTGATCGTAGGACAAAAACCGCGAGCACGAGAGGCTTCAAAAATCCGAGACATCCTAGACAATACAACACAAAACACAAAACACGAAAAAGGAAAGGGACGAGCCTCATCACATAACAAAAAAAACACGTATTCATTACTACATAACTAGCATACTACTACTATGATTATACTAGGATAAGCATGGGTTGTCACCCACGAAGCGCTTGTTTTAGGTCACTTAGCTTGACCTAATCCCCCATACTTGAGCTTGTCAAGGGGGATAAAAGTGGAGACTGGTATGCGTGGTAAGCACTAGTCAAATTTATATATATATAGTATTAATCCCGTGACAATTCTTTCCAAATTACTTCTCAAACAAGAGAAATAAAAGGATAAAATCTCACTTAAGAAAACACAATACGTATATTTTTAACCGGGAAGTATTTCTTCTCGGGTCGTATCCCAACGAAGTCGTGAATTGAGATTCGGGAATAATTCGGATTCGAGTCAAGAATGAATAAAGGATTTTTGAATTTTGAATTACACTACGAATATAATAGCACAAACTAAAAACAATTAACTAGCACGAAATTTTAATACACGAAAATTAAAAACGTGAGCTAAAACTGAAATTTAAAATCTAAGGCACTACTTTTAACAAATTTTATACCTAAAAATCACAAATTTAAAAAGAAAATTTTAGGAAAAAGAATTAGAATTTTTTAACTATTTTTGAATTTTTTATGAATTTTTAAAGAAAAATGAATTACTAAAAATAAACTTTTTCTAAAAATTAACACTAAAATTCTATTTTTATTTTTCAAAAATACTAGAATGAAAAAGAAAATTATTACAAAAAGAATTAGATTTTTCCAACTATTTTTCTATTTTCTATGAATTTTTTAAGAAAAAGAAATTACTAAAAACCTATTTTAATTCCTAGAAAATACAAATTTAACTGGAAAAATAAAGAAAAATGATTTTTAACTACTAAAAAGGTGCAGAAAACTAATGGAATAAAAATGCCCAAATTTTATAAACCAATTGAACCCTAATTTTACTAATTAAAGTATAAACCCTAATTTTATTAAAACTAATTTTGAAAATATTAAATCTATTTTATTTAACTAAAAAGACAGGGTAGAAAGCGCAACAAATGAAAGTAAAGGGTAGGCGGGATAACTATCAAAAATTTACACTACGGTTAAAACAGACAACCCTTAAACTATTGAAAAAGTACTAAACAGACCCTACGATTTTGCTTATTTTTTGCTTATCTAAAAAATGAAAATTAGCAAAAACTTAAAACTACAAAGCTGGACCTGAGCTTTAAAACTAAATAGAAAAAAAAAAAAAAAAAAATAGCACTTTGAACTTTTATCCATAAATAAAGCTAAAATTAAGAATTTTAAACTGACATAACAGGAAACTAAAGGATTTTGCTTTGAAAATCTAATTTTTTCTAAACTTAGATTATTTTAGCTTAATTATTTAATGTATGTCAAAAACTAAAGATGCTATGATGAAACTTAATTGGTGTACTATAGATTTCTAAAAGAAATAAGCTATAATTAAACTAGATTATCAAAAATTTTTGTTATAAAAAAGCTTAAAGGTCCAGGCTTAATGTCTGAATTAAGAAATTTTAATAAGCTAAATTAGATTAACATAATTCTAGGACACTAAAATTTTGGAATAAGCTAATACTATGTTTATGAAATAAAAACCTAGATAAAAGGATTTTAAAACTTACAACTAGAAGATAGAAATCTAAAGAAATGAGTAGTAAATTCTCAACTGCTGCTATATATTTTTGCAAGAAAATTTTAAGCTAATCGAAGCTTTAGAAATAAAAGCTTGGAAATGAAACTTAAAAGATGAATTTTATAGAGCTAATAGAGTGCTATAAGATTGCTTAATTCTAAATTCTGACTCCTAATTACAAGAGCTAAAAAGTGACTAAAAAATTGGAAGGCAACAACAGTATTAACTAGTTAATACTGCTATTGCTGATATACTTAGCAAAGGCTTAAATGCAGGCTAAATTTTCTAGTTTAGAACTCTTAAACTAACTAGTTATATGTTTCTAAGTGTACTTTAAACAAAATTGAACTCTAAAATCCTGTGAGACACTTAGCTCTGCAAATACTTTTCACTTAAAACTCCCCTGGTGCTGGTAAAAGCTTTTTAAGCTCTAAACTTTAAAATTCTACAAACTAACTCTTAAAACCTATTTAAAACTTGATAACTATGAAAACCTCAACTGTGTAAAGTGAATTGACAGAATTATGTTGACTTAAGAAGTCAAAATCACCTTGACCCAAACACTAGTTATCCTGAACTGTCCAAACTATATTGCACTTAAAATCTATTTTAAACACTAAAACTGTTAAAACCTTATATCTACTCAAGCTTAAACTCACCTAATTAATCTATTTTAACACTAAAACCTACAGCTTATTAACAGGAATAAGCTAGTTTATCAGCTAGCTACTTATCACTAAATGACAGAATTAAAGGCAAAATTGAGATTAAACAAGTTTTAACTAATGAAAACTTAAGACAGCTAGAAAATAAGCCTAAACAAGCATGTTTGAAAAGGAATGAACAAAAATGAATAGCAATTAGCAAATGATTTTAAGCTGAAATTAAGCTGAGATGGAATTTAAACAATGAAACCTTGATTTATGGAGTCTCTGAATTCTAGGTCACTCTTTCTGAGTGAGTGACCTCTAAACAAAATCCTAATGTGGCACCTTGCCTCTAGACCATTAAGCTATAAGCTCAATAAGCTGAATTTAGCTTATTCTTCCTCAATGCTTCCAAACTTGATCAATTTGAATTCAAATGAACAATATTGAATACTAATAGACAAACTCAGTATTTAAAAAGCTTTTATCAATATTAGAACAATTTTAGAGCAAAAGAAAATAGAATAAGCTAAATGGAGCTTATTTCAAGCTTATTAGCTAAATTCAGCTTATTACATGAAAAACTTAAACTCAAACACAATTAAACTTGCTTTATTGCTTTTAAAAGAAGAATACAAGTTTAAAAACAGGAAGTACAACTGAATTCGAAAGTTTAAAAGGCTTAATTCACAAAATGAATAGTACACGTAAGATTGAAAAGAGAAAATTAAAATGAAATGAACTAACTCTAAAAAAACTAACTAAACTCTGAATGTTTAAGCTTCTATTTATAGAAAAAGATGATGAGAAGATGAGAGCTTCACTCCTTAACAGCCGTTGATCACTTTTTCTTTGAATCTTAACCGTTGGATCTCTTTGGTGAGGTGTTCGAACCAATAGGATGCTGCCACGTCATAAAAATGACGTGGAGGTGGGTAAATACGAGGTAAAGTGAACTTGGGAAAGACGGGAAAGGATTTAGGGAAGATTGGGTTTGTTTCAGGTTTTGGGCGGGAAAAGAAGTTAGAAAACAGTTAGGGGAAAAGTTGCCCGCGTTTTGTGTTTGAAACTTTGGGAGTATTGCACAATCAGTCCTTGTGTTTCTCTTTGAAAAATGTAGTGTTAAATCAACTTTCGGATTTGACAAATCTAGCCCTTGTAGTTTAGAAACCAGGAAATGGACTTTTGTTTTGGGCTTTTTGTTGGGCTTTTTGTTATAAAAAGGCCCAAGGGTATTTTAGTCTTTTCATCTTCCATTGTAAGGGCAAAGTGGTCTTTTTCCTTTGTCCTTTTGTCCTTTTCTTCACTTTCTTGTCCACGGTCTTGATTCGGCTTTTGAAATTGGCTTCAAATCTCTCTCTTTTACTTGTCTTTTCCGTTTCTTGTCGGTTTTGGCTTGTTTTCGCTCTTTTTGACTTTGATATCCTTTCCTGCACATTAAGACACAAAAGCACACATATTTCCATCTTTTGGCATATTTTTAACACATTAATGGCAACATTGCAATTTTTTGGCAATTTTAGGCTCATTGAAATAGGCTCCTTCCCGAGTAATAGAGCACAAAAGAGGAAAATCCGTCTTCCCTGACTTTTCACTAGACTAAACAAAGCTATTAAACAAGATCATTGTCAATAGAAGTCCAAATGGTTAAGCTCTTATACTTACGACTTGTGAACTTTTCACTCCCAAGAATAAATTAATGATTAAGATGTGTGCACTCTTTTCAACTCAACTATAGATCAATTTATCTTTATAGTTGAAATCTATCTAAGCTTTACAATTAAGCCTTATGAGCTTAAATGTTAATAACATAGATAAACCTCAGACCAAAGCGAAAGAGAGATTATGAAACAAACTTATATAAATTGATTTTAGAAAATGAAATTTTTAACCATTCTTTTATTTTCAATATACTATAAATTATTTTTTTCAATAGGAATGTTGTTCTTAGTTCGAACCCCTACTTAGGCCTTTCTGTTCTCCCAAATAGGAATCGCATCAACAACCTGGTGTTTCTTATTTCAAACCCCCCAACTCTCCGCTGCTAAACAGTTGTGGGATTATCGCGACAGACACCATTTTCTACAAACCTAGAATCCCAAGTCATTAGTTTGCAATCACCACCCAGGCCGCGCTCCCTATGATGATGCCTAACAACCTGGATTCCACCGTACATATTTTTAATCCTTAGTTGGGACCCACCGAGTCTCACTCTCAACATGGATACGCTACGCCAAACGAGATAAAACTATATAATAGCTTATATTATCTATTTTTGCGAAGTGATTTCATTGGCAACGAAAAATAATGCTTTTGCTATAGAAAGCTTCATTGACATTCTTTTTATAATTATATTTTTGATGAATGGAAAAATTTCACTTTAGAAAATCAACTTATAAATTTGAAACCAAAAATCTTACTTACATAATAAATGAATTACTTTTCAAAATGTAAGACTTTTTCTAAAGACATTGGTTGACTTAGTTAAATTAAAAAGAGCACGTATGATTAGGTGTGTTAAGAACTTGTGGGAGTAAAAAGACACAAATCATTCATATAAGCTTTAGGTTTTCCAAATAAAACCTTGCTTATGCAAATACGCTTATATTTAACTACATCCTCTCTTGTTTGTTCAACATTTTTAAGAAAAATCAATGCAATAGGATTTTGTGAAAGCTAGCCTACAAAAGGTAGGTTAAAGAACTAGCTAGGGCATTTTCACCTGGTCAAGTCAAAATTAACTCCTATTTCTCACCAACGGATTACCAAAAAGTGGTGTTTTTCCCCAAACTATGCTTCTATTGCAAGCAAAAATTTAAAATTTTTCACTTTTTTCACAAAAAAGGTAATTCAAAAAGGTTCAAACAAGGTTGCGTGAAATGCAAGTCAATATCGAATATATCCTTCCCCAAACTAAAACGAAACATTGTCCTCAATGTTCAAAAATGATAAGGGTCAAAAGGAATCTCAACAAAAATTCTAAGGACAAGAAAAGAATATAAGATGTTTAGTCGATAAAGACAAGGATATGAGATTTTCCCAACTTTATGAAGAGAAGATTGGAGACCATCAATGGAAATTGGGGGCATTGCTTTGTTCTTCCACAATTTTGAACCATGAATCTTCCAAAATCCGGAAAACCTAGACAAACAAACACAAACAACCAACAAGAACGAAAGAGAACAAGCCTTCTCTCACCATTTTCATTGTTAGCTCATAAACGATTTAAAACGGCTTAGTTTTTGTTCACCAAGTACAAGCTATACTTGACCCCAAATTGATTTGTCCTTGGGGAAACAAAGAAAAATAAAAAGAAGATAAAAAGATAAGCATGGGGTGCCTCCCACGAAGCGCTTGTTTATTAACGAGTCACTAAGCTTGACTCATTATCACAAGGTACATCATGGAGGATAAAAATGAGGGTGAAGAAATTCCAAGAGGTGGAAACCTCCCCAAACTAGGTATGAAAGATATACCGTAGCATTTTTGATCCCGGGTTCAAAAAACTTTTTAGAAAAGAGTTTCAAGAGAGAAAATGTGAACCCAGACAATGCTTTGGTAACATGAAAGTCTATTAAGGGTGGGTGGAGTGGGTCAAAAACATCAAGAGTCAAAAGAGATTTAGATGGTGCTAACTCTTTTGAACTCTTATCCTTAAAAGCATCCTTTTCAAAAGGTTTCTCATGAAATGTTATCCCCGGGTCAAATATCTTAAGAGTTAAAGAACTCTTCCTCGTAAACACATTATCAAAAATACCCGGATCAAAAACTAAGACCTTATGGTTCAAAATATCATTCTTGGGCTCAACTTGAAAATTTTCAAGGTCAAAGTCTAACATCACTTCAGAAGAACGGGTGGGCAGGGTGGGTAAAACATTTGGCTCATGAACTTTAGAGTTCTTATCAACTAGGATACCCGGGTTGAAAACTTTATCCTCATTGATTGTTGAGAATAAAACATCACTTACATGAAAATCCTCATAACAAACCAAATCATTTCCTTCAACATAACTTGAACTACCGGGTTCAAATTCATCACTTAAGCTCTTAAAAACACTTGAACTTGATTTGTCAAAATCTTTGGTTTTATCACTATCAGAATCCATTCTCTCAAAATCCTCTCCATACAAAATTCTTTTCCACTCATCATTGTTAGAATCCATCTCAAAGAGATCATCATCATTATCAAAGTCATCTTTTGGTAGAGACTCAATTGAGGGTTCAGAATTAACTTTCGGAGAAATTTGTCTAGATACCTCAATAGAAATGATTTCCTCGTCGTCTTCAAAAAGAGGGTTTAAATAACTCTTAAAAGTTTCCTTATGAACCTCCTTCTTAAAAATTGACTCATCATTTCTAGAGGGAAAATCATCTTTTTTCTCAAAGAGAGGGTTTGAAAAAGTCTTGAAACTTTGAAAATCACATTTCATTAGAAGGAAAACCATCTTTTTCTCAAATAATAGTGGTTGTGAAAAAGTCTTGAAACTTTGAAAATCATCACAAGAAGAAATCACACTCTTTTCCAATTTAGGTACTCTCTAGGAATGGATGACTCTTCTTTGTCTAATTCCTTGTTTTTGGAATAAAGATAATATCTCATACCCCCCTATTTGAAAGAGTCCAAGATAATTGTTTTGAAAGATTTGATAAAATTGCACCTAAAGAGAGCAATTTTAGGTAGAATTAGATAACTTTATCCTAGGTGAATGATTCTAAAATTCTTTAAGATTCGATGTAAAACGAGAGCCCTTTTCTCTAGCAACTGGGTCTGATATTTCTAACTTCTCCTTTTGTTATAATTTCCTCCACAAGAGAGTTCAAATCTCATCAACAATAGAAGATGTGGATAGAAAACATTACACTTAGGCCACAAACATCTTTGACAAGTCTCATAAATGGTCCATCATGTGGAGTTGACTCTTTGTCTTGACGACCGTGCCGGTTTTAAACTATTCTTCCATACCATCCCTATATCACTCGCTCTTCCCCGTAGACCAATTAAGACCCCTGAGCTGTCCTTAAGAAAGGCCTACAATATCAAAAGGTACATGGTGGGTCCCGCAACAAAGTCAAATATCACAAAATCGACGTGAAGTAGAATTAGTTCCAACTAACGAACACATTTTCGGCTAATCTGAGGGGTTTAGAATTGTTCGTCGGCTAATTCTAAGGACCATACTAGTACTGTAAGGTCGGGGAAGATTCCAAGTTTTTTCAAATAGACAAGGGCATGAAGAATGGATACTTTCACTAAAAGCTGCTATTCGGAAGTGATTTATCAAACTCCCAAAATCACAAGGAAGGAGAAATCGTCCTGGGTCAACAGCTTTTCGGGAAATCTTTTTGAGAATGACCGCGGAGGCAAATTAACATTCATTGGTGTCTTTGTTATCTCAATCAACTTGTCCTTGTTATTTAACAACTTTTTGATCATTAAGGCAAATTTGGGCATGTGGACAAGAGCATCTGCAAAGCTAAGTTCAAAGTGAAGATCTCGGAAGATTTCTATGAACTTTGAAGCTAAGATATCATCTCTTTCACGATTCTTGTCCTTTTCAACTCTTGAAGGGTAAGGCAAATTTGTCTTAGTCTTGAAAGGTTCATTAACAACTCTAGGCTCAACAATGGGTTCTTTTTCCTTATTTTGGACCTTTTCCTTGATTTGAACTACCGGAGGTTGGACTCTTGCGGTACTTTGTGAACTTGTAGGTTGCGACTTGGGTCCTTGTCACCTCAGTTTCCATACCATCCCCCCTTAACCGGATTGACAAAGCGGGAGGAGGCTAGGAGGTAATGGTCCATCATACGCCTAAACCCACTCCTATTTGTGATAGCCTTACCTTCATTTCTAGAACTTAGAATAGTATAACTCGGTAGAAGTTCCTGAACCCGAAGCATTGTTATACCTCATTTGCCTTTTGAAACATGTTAAGCATCAATTTGAAAATACCTTTGCTCATTTTGAAATCTTTTTGTATCCCATTTGAAATCATACAAATCATTTTCAAATTATTCAAAGTAAAATCATTTGCTTTTGTGTAAGCCTCAAATCTAGCATAAGTTCACCGAACTATAGTGTGTAACTCAGGGCTTGATAAGCTTGAGCTTGTTGTTAAGCCGAGTTAGCTCCATGGTTACTTATTGGTTTGGTTCACATTCCCTAGTCACATTATACCCATAGATGCCCATTGTATCCTTGATTAGGCTAGAAAGCTTGGGGATGGGGTTGATGTTAAAGCCCGGTGGTCTTATTTAGGTTCGCTAGTGGGGAGGGACGGTATCCGGAATTACCATTTGAACAAAGTTACCGAGCCTCCCCGAAGCTGTTGTTGAAATTGTTTGAAAATTATCGTGATAACCGGGTACTCAAACCCCTCGTAGTCGTTGGGCAACACATTAAAACTATGAATACTACCACAAGTAGTACACCATTCCCTCCACCGCTTTAAATCGAACGGTAGTAGCACAAGACTTCAGTCATATATTTTTCATCTCATTCATTTTCATTCCTAAAAGTTCAAAGTCATCATATCCTCTAATGCCGCCGCATTTGTTGAAATTCGAAGTCAGATGAATGAAGAATCTAAGAGAGAAGATGGAGGAGCATTCGTGACTCACACGCATCAAGGGCCGTTCGGTGAACATTTAACTTGGCTTTATACTCATGATTTGTAATCCTTCGGTTTGATCTTTTATGTCGGGCGGAAAAAATTACCACCGGCATCGGATTAAGAGAATCTTAATCATTATAGCTCAATGAATTGTAGAATGTGTCTAATTGGTGTCAGTGAGTGAAAACCGTGATGAGGAACACGTTCCTTAGAAGTTCCTTGAAACGCTCCCAAGCTTCGGAGAAAGATTCTTGAGCAATTTGTCGAAAATTCGTTATTTCATTCCGAAGATTGGTCGTCTTAGAAGGTGGAAAGAAAAAGTTGATGAACTTAGACACTAAGTCATCCAAGTAAGAATAGAATGTCGGGGGTTTCTTTGTCTAGCCATGTTTTGGCACCTTCAAGATAAAATGGAAAGAGAAATAAGTTTTGATGGTGTGAAAGTACAATCCTGGTACCTTTGATTATTGGTTATGCTCTCAAAATGACGAATGTGAGCATGAGGCTCCTCATCATTACCTCCTCGAAAAATTCAATTTTGAACAAGATTAATGAGAGAGGATTTTAGTTCAAAATTTTGAGCATTAATGTGTGGTACAACTATAGCACTTTCAAACCCCCCGGTGGGAGCTTGAAGTTGCTCGGCCATAGTGGGGGGGGGGGGGGGGGGGGGGGGGGGGGGGGGGGGGGGGGGGGGGTCCCCGTCACCGGACATATTGAATCGGGAAACGTCTCAACAATAGTGGATGGCCTCTTGTTGTTGTCGAGAACGTCGACGAATACGTCTTCTCGAATGGAGTATCCCAAGGTAGAACGAGAGTGCGCATGCACTAGTGTAAAATAAAAGAAGAATTTGAGATTAAGAAGATTATTTTTTGTAGAAATAATACAATATTTAGTATTTATGAGGAAAGGAAAACTAAAAGCAAAATATAATGTTTGGCAACGCTGGAGTTTTATGTTACGTTAAATACAATTTCACGATAAGTCTCCAAGAGTACGACACCAGTAGACGAAAGGCTTAAGCGACCGAAGACTTCTTCAGCAATATCTATCACCTTTTCCTTATACTCACCTTATAGTTGTAAACTCAAAGGCGTCAGTACCTCGCAGTAAACTCACGATTAATTTTGTTGTTTATTGGAATGGTTTAAGATGGATAGCTAGTATCCAAATTTGTTTATTTTATTTTTTATTTATTTTTTATATTAATTCGATAGGAATCGAATTAATGATCGTTTTGTATTTTTATACAAAAATAGCAAAGTAACTTCCAACAAGGAAGGATCTTCAAAACTCTACTTCAACGAATATCCTCAAAAATCGTTCACGTCTTCCCCGGCAACGGCGCCAAAATTTGGTATGGTCAAATTTATAAATATATAGTATTAATCCCGTGAAAATTCTTTCCAAATTACTTCTCAAACAAGAGAAATAAAAGGATAAAATCTCACTTAAGAAAACACAATATGTATATTTTTAACCGGGAAGTATTTCTTCTCGGGTCGTATCCCAACGAAGTCGTGAATTGAGATTCGGGAATAATTCGGATTCAAGTCAAGAATGAATAAAGGATTTTTGAATTTTGAATTACACTACGAATATAATAGCACAATTAAACTATAGAAACAATTAAAAAATTAAAAAATGTTTAACTAATACGAAAAATTAACAAACGCTAATTAAAAACGGAGCTAAAACTGAAATTTAAAAGCTAAGGCACTACTTTTAACAAACTTTATACCTAAAAATCACAAATTAAAAAAGAAAATTTTAGGAAAAAGAATTATATTTTTCCAACTATTTTTCTATTTTCTATGAATTCTTTAAGAAAAAGAAATTACTAAAAATCTATTTTAATTTCTAGAAAATACAAATTTATCTTGAAAAATAAAGAAAAATGATTTTTAACAACTAAAAATGTGCAGAAATCTAATGAAATAAAAATGACCAATTTTTATATAGCAATTGAACCCTAATTTTACTAATTAAAACTAAACCCTAATTTTATTATACTAAAATTAAAAATATTAAATCTATTTTATTATACCTAAAAAGCTAGGGTAGAAAATGAAACAATTGAAAGTAAAGGGTAGGCGGGGTAATTAAAAAGAATTTACACTACAGTTAAAACAGACAACCCTTAACTATTTAGAAAGTACCAAACAGACCCTGCGATTCAGCTTAATTTTGGCTTATTTAAAAAATGAGAATAAGCAAAAACTTAAAACTACAAAGTTAAACTTGAGCTTATCCACTACAACTTTAATAAAAGCACTTTGAATTTTTATCCACTAGATAAGCTAAAAATTAAGCATTTTCCACTGTATTACAGTAACTATGGTTTAACTTTGAAATTTCTACTTTACTCAACTTTTGCTTATATCTAGCTTATTTCTAAATGAAAATAAAAACCAAGAGTTGTTATAAAAAACTTAAGATGTGCACTAGGGATATCTAAAAAGAAATTAGCTACAAGTAAACAAGATTATCAAGAAATTTGTTCCTAAAAAGCTAAAGTTCAGCTTATTGACTGTTGTTAAGCTATTCCTAATAAGCTAAAAAGCTCAAAACTAAATTCTAGAAACTAAAGTTTTGAAAATAAGCACTACTATGAATATTAAGTAAACCTAGATAAAAGGAATTTGATAAAAACAACTAGAACTTTAGGAATCAAAAAGAAATAAGCTAATACTCTAAACTGCTACTATACCACTTTTTGCAGGATCAATTAAGCTAATCTAAAGCTTAAAAATGAACATCAAGAGATGAATTATGTAAAACTAATAGAGTACTTCTAAATGGCTTAATGCTAACTTCTACCTCCTAATTTCAAGAGCTAAAAAGATGGCAAGAAAAGAGATGAGCAACAGCAGTACTTACTGAATAAGTACTGCCTATACTGATATAGTTGGTAAAAACTAAAGTGCAGGCTAATTCCTAAGTTGAGAATTCTTTAAACTAACTACCTATATGTATCTAAACCTATACTAACACAAAGTGAACTCTAAAATGCCATGAATCTCTTAAATCTAAAAACACTTTTACACTTAAAACTGCCCTGGTGCTAAAACACTATTTTTAAACTATAAACTTTGAAATTCTACAAATTAATTCTTAAAACCTATTTAAAACTTGATAACTCTGAAAAACTCAACTATGTAAAATGTTTTAGCAATGTCTTGTTGACTTTAGAGGTCAAAATCACATTAACCCAAACACTAGTTAACTCAAACTGTCCAAACTATTTTTCACTTAAAATCTATTTTAAAGCTAAAACTGTCAAAACCTTATATCTACTCTAACTATAACTAACCTATTTAAGCTATTTTAACTCTAAAAACTAAAGCTTATTAACAGAATTAAGCTAGTTTATCAGCTAGCTACTTATCACTAAATGACAGAATTAAAGGCAAAATTGAGATTAAACAAGTTTTAACTAATGAAAACTTAAGACAGCTAGAAAATAAGCCTAAACAAGCATGTTTGAAAAGGAATGAACAAAAATGAATAGCAATTAGCAAATGATTTTAAGCTGAAATTAAGCTGAGATGGAATTTAAACAATGAAACCTTGATTTATGGAGTCTCTGAATTCTAGGTCACTCTTTCTGAGTGAGTGACCTCTAAACAAAATCCTAATGTGGCACCTTGCCTCTAGACCATTAAGCTATAAGCTCAATAAGCTGAATTTAGCTTATTCTTCCTCAATGCTTCCAAACTTGATCAATTTGAATTCAAATGAACAATATTGATTACTAATAGACAAACTCAGTATTTGTTAGGACTTATGAGAGTAAAGGTCAAAGTTCTGCCATAAAAAAGTCAAAGTACTGCTAAATGAAAGATCAAAGTACTGTCTGCGTAGAAGTGAAAAGTCAAAGTACTGTCGTTATTATAGGAACTATAAAGTTTAAACGGTTGTTTTAGCATTTATCTTGTAACAGTTATTAGTGATAAGTATCAATTAGTATTTGTATTATTCAGGGACTGTATACCTACTAGTGGTTATCCTTATGTTTATAAAAGGACCCCTAGGAAGGCTTTAGTAAAAAATAACGAAAAACACGAATCATTAGTATTGTATTAGGGATCTGCAACTTAGGCAGATTCAAAAGGTTTATAATAGAAATCGTTTGAGAAACTATTGTGTGTTCTTCTTAAGTACTGCCAACTAGATTCCGCATAGTTGACAGTATATCAGTGTTTCATTAAGGAATATCGATCCTACAAAACCACTAACCCTATCAGGTTTTGAATCTTACAAAACATACCCCTCTTTTATTTCCATATCATCTATATCAAATTGATTAGATATAGAAACCTTTAGGCATTTGCTATACTTTCCCCTTGACTAAAAGATTAGTCATTTTCTGCCTAAAAAACTAGGATATAGATAGTAGACAAAAGGATTAAGAGTGCCTACTATATTTTTAAGAAAATAATTTGTAAGGAGTAATTAACCTTAGATTTTTTCTTTAGAAAATAAGAATCTCAAGAATAAGGCCATTAAGGCAAGAATAAGAGTACTCACAGAAAAAGGAAGATCCGACACTTAGTGTTAGGGATTTATATTCTTTGGAGATTTTATTTTGCGATATCCTAGAGATATGACGAAGGATAAAGATAGTGGAGACACGTCTAAAAAGAACTTAGCACCACTAACATACCTCAATTTTAATGTCCATTATTAAAACCCTCGAATTACTCACTATGGGCAATTCGAATGCAAATAATCCTTGAAGCAAACGGTTTATGGGAAATGATAGAACCCAATGACAAAACCGTAGAAGATAATAGAAAAGACAAAACTGCCATTGCTTTTCTATACCAAGCCTTACCCGAAGAACAACTACTTCAAATTACCAAACATAAAACCGCGAAAGAAATATGGACTGCTTTAAAAACCAAACACGTAGGAGAAGAAAGAGTCCAACAAGCGAGATTACAAACACTCAAATCTGAATTTGAGTTATTACATATGAAGGAAGACGAAACAATAGACACCTTCACCGCAAAACTAACCACCCTCGCAAATAAAGCCGCTGGTTTAGGACACACATTTGATGATTCCACCTTAGTACGCAAACTATTAAATGCCGTACCCGATAGGTATTTGCAAATAGTTGCATCAATAGAACAATATTCAGACTTAGGTGAAATGTCCTTAGAAGAAGCGATTGGTAGACTTAAGGCATATGAGGAAAGGATTAAATTTAAGAAAGGGAAGCAAGTGAACGATCAAGAGAAACTAATGTTCACACGACATGATAACAGAGGAAAGAATTTTAGGGGACGTGGTCGTGGAAAATATAAATTTTCACACAATAACTCACACTAATAACCACAAGAAAATTTAGAGAGGAAAAGAAAATTGAGATACCTCTTCTATAACAGAGATGATAAAAACAACTTCAGAGAAATCTATAGCAATCAATCAAACTGACATGCTAACACTGCAATAAGAAAGGGCATATTGCCGCCTAATTGTCAACAGAGGACAAAGACGCACGAAAGATCAAATCTAGTAAAAGAAGAACTAGAACCAACCCTATAATGCGATACTAGATAATGAGAGGAAATTGTAGATCAAGAGACTCGCTACAAAGCAAAACACAAGAAGATGATAAGGATATAAAGAACTACTAAGGATAATTCAATGGTAATTTTCTAACTGATAATGAGCAAGTAACCAATGACGGAGGATGAGAGAAATTCATTTTTGAGAATCTATCTGAAAGGTTATTGGAAGGATCTAATTTAGAGATGGCTCATAGATTGAAAATCAAATGAAAAGGATCAATGTAAATAGAAGAGCGCGATTGGTAAAACAAAGAATTATCTCACAACGTCATTACCTACCCAACCTAAAAAGCAACCTTTTAAGCATTGGACAATTCACAGAAATAAGCGGCAAAGTAGAAATGGTGGATAACGAATTATTACTTTATTGACGTAAACCATCAGTTATTATATAAGAGGTCCCAAGACAAAAACAGACTCAATAAGGCTATTTAAAGATAGGGACGCCTGTCAGTCTATTAGTCAAATCTGAGCGACACTACATAGGTTATGCACGCAAAGATTAGACACCTCAACTTTGAGTCACTAAAAACTAATGACCAAAAGGAACTAGTCCATAGGAGTAACCAGCCATCAACATACAACACAAAATTTGTGATGATTGTTTAGTCAGAAAACAAACAGAGTCGCCAATCCCAAAGAAAGCACAAGGTATATCTACATCACCACGTAGATCTAATTATGGAGACTTAGTTCGGACCAATTACACCACCAACACCTACTGGGAAGAGATCCATATTCTTATTAGTCGATTACTATTCTATATATATTGGGTAAGACTATCTTAAGTACAAAAGAACAACTTTTGGATACATTTAAGGATTCATAGAAAACGATCGAAAAGAGTTAAGGGCAACATTGAAAGAGTTTAGGACGATCGTGGAGGAGAATTCAATTCGAGCGAATTCACATAGTATTTGCAAGGAAAAAGGCCTAGCCCTACAACTTTACCTGCCCCCTTACTCACCACAGCAAAATTGTATTAGTAGAAAGAAGAAATTGGACCATCATGTCCACAACGAGATGGCATGAAGAAGGGCAACAGAAATCCACAAGACTTTTGTGGCTGAAGCTGTTAGAAACACGCCATATACATTCTAAACACGTTCCCGACAAAGCCCTAGAAGTGACGATCACTCCATACGAAGCTATTAAAGGAACTAAGCAAACCTGAAAGACCAAAAAGTCTTCGCTGCAAATAGCATACGTAAAGTTACCAATCGCAACATCTAACAAAGTTAGATGACAGAATCATAAAATGGTATACCTAGGAAACGACATTAGATGGATCAAAAGCCCATCGATTGTTTGAACCAACAACATCAAAGATATGTGTTAGTAGATGATGTGAAGTTTTAAAAGAAAATGAGAAATGGATGAGTAAATATTTTAGGTTAGAACACAAACGACGAAACAGAATGACTGATTTCAAAATATGGAATCTTGAAGAAACAATCGACCATCACAACCTAGAAAATCAACCCAAAGAAGAAGACGATGATTTTTCCCTAAGATGATGATTGGATATGACTCACCATTAGCAGACTCACCAGCCGAGACACTTCACACACCACCTACTAGGTCACCTCAAATCAATTCCCAAAGATCACCCAATCAAAGTGACAAAGTCATAGCCACAACTACAGAAACACAATCACACTTTGATCATACACCAATAAGAGGTTATAGAACCTTGACTGATATATATGAAAATACCGAGGAATTATTACTGGCTGAGGAGAACGAAGAATTATACTGGGGGGGGGGGGGGGGAAGGGGGGGGGGGGGAAGCAATAAAATGAACCAAAAATGGGATAAAAAGCAATGAAGGATTAATTAGATTTCATCAATAGGCACAACACTTGGAGATTAACACCCTTACCACCTGTCACAAAGCAATTGTTTGAAATGGGTATTCAGACCAAGAAAGATGTAGACGGGAAAGAAAATCTAGCATAAAGCAGATTAGTATCAAAGGCTACATACAGAGAGCTTGGCATAGACTTGAAGAAGTATCGCACCAGTAGCAAGAATGATACCACAGGTTACTACTCGCCATAGCAAGGCTAACAACAATGGCAAGTACATCACCTTGACGTAAAATACGCATTATTACAAGGAGACTTACAAGAAGAAGTAACGCACACACCTGAAGGATTATCAAGAAAAGATAAGGAGAAAGTCTACAGACTTATAAAAGCATTATATGGATTAAGACAAGCGCCGCGAGCTTGGAACATCAAACTAGATAACACCTTGAAATCACTAGACTTCAAGAAATGCGCACTGGAGCAAGCCATCTACACAAGAACAGAAAGAGATTCGATCCTTTTATTAGTAGGAGTCTATGTGGATGATTTAATCACACTATCACACTAAGAGAGAGATAGACAAAACTTAAGATCAAATGAAAGAGATTTTTTGAGATAGCGATTTGGGATTGCTAGCCTATTACCTTGGCATTGAAGTCCACACAATCTAGAGGGACATATCTACAAAGCATATCAGCCTACGCAAGGGAAGAATTAAAGGAAGCTAGAATGCTAGACAGCAACGAGACAATCATACCAATGGATCCAGGAACAAGACTAATGAAGACCGTTGAAGGAACCATGGTTAACTCGACTGAATACAGAAGCTTAATTGGATGTTTAAGATATCTGCTTCACACAAGACCCGACTTAAGTTATTTTGTAGGATTACTTAGTCGTTTTATGCAAGAACCGAGTACCTGCCATCAAACATACAACACAAATTTGTGATGTTTGTTTAGTTGGAAAGCAAAGCAGAGCGCCATTCCCAAAGAAAGCGAAAGGTAGATCTACATCGCCACTAGATCTAATCTACGGAGTCAACACTCAAGAAGGAAAAGGAACTACCGGCATAATATTCTACTATGGAGAATCACCAATTAGCTGGAGCACTCAGAAACAAGCCACTGTAGCATTATCATCTTGCGAATCAGAATTCATCGCAGCAACAGCAGCAGCGACGCAAGCATTATGGTTAAAGAGACTACTCAGCAGACTTACACATTCGGACGAAGAGAAGATTACTATATTGGTTGACAATAAATCAGCCATAGCATTAATGAAGAATCCAGTCTTTCATGAAAGAAGCAAGCACATTGATACGAAATACCACTTCATCAGAGAATGCGTTGAAAGAGACGACATCCAGGTAGAATTCGTAAGCGGAGATTATCAGAAAGCTGACATACTCACAAAGGCACTTTCGAAGATCAGATTTCTAACAATGAGACAGCTCATCGGACTTAAAGAACTACAAGGCACCGTTTGTGATTAGGAGGGAGAATATTTGGTCAAACCGGGTCAAACCGACCCCCATATAATCACAATCGGAATAATAGGACCCACAGAAAGAACATAACCGCCATTTGGCAGTTACAACTGAAAGAGACATATCGATTCTTTGAACCGACACAACCATTCATTCGCACCTTTTCATTCTATATATATAGATAGGATTATTGTATAAACAAGATGATGACTTTTCTTGATTGATTAATAAGAAAACTTATAGACGTTGGTATATTTGATTTTTGCACTATCAGAAATTTCGATCCAACATAGTTTAATAAGATATAATGGAAGTTTCTTTTTTGTTTTAGGCCGAATAAAGTATATATGAGAGAAATCTCCCTTTACTTTACTTTGGTTGAATCGAGCCTCTTGATAGGAGTTCATCAGCTCTCTCGTCTCTATATTGACCCAAGTTCAAGCGTAAGTGTTTTAATGCTGTCGCCACTTTTTTTCTCAAAAATAAGATGGAGGGTTATTCTTTTTGTTCAATTACGAGTGCCGACACTACAAGAAAAAGTAGAACAGGTGACGATGGTTTCCTGGGCGATTTGTCGCCCGGAAAAAGTCGCTAAACGACAAAAATGCGTCATACGTGACACCAATTCTGATAAACCTTTTAGTCAAAGTTTTGAACAAGGTTTCCCGGGCGACATGTCGCCCGGGATACTTTGGTTAAAGATTGACAAAAAAACAACGAAAAGTTGAGCGGGAAATTTTCCCGCTAACCTTTCCTGGGCGACATGTCGCCCGGGATAGTGTCTACCAAAACAACACTCGGTTTAAGTAAATAATTAGTGTTAATTAGTTAGGAGGTGACGTGGCCGTAAGGTTCCCGGGAGACATGTCGCCCAGGAAAGTTCCATTGACTTTCGTTGACTTTGTTAAGGGTTTTGGTTAATTTCGGTGACGTGGCCAGAGGATTTCGGGCGACATGTCGCCAGGGAAACTTGAATTGGGCTTTTATTATGGTTTGGGCTTTTGTTTCATAAGCTTATTTTTGGCTTATACTTGGCGGGCTAACCAGTTAACATTATCCCCGGCGACATGTCGCCCGGGATAGTGTGTTGACTTCTTTGACTTTAAGTTGTTTATTATTTATAAAATATATAAATACTATATTATTTATTACGTGTAATTATATACTGATAAATAATAACTACATAAAAAAACACTACGTTTTTTAGGTTCGTTTCGGTCTGATATGCCGTATACTCTATCAAAAAATATAGTGTGTATTTTGTATACTTTTTCAAGATGCACATTCGTCAAGTAACACAAAAACAAACATTCATTTAGTTAAATATTATACATACCACTTGTAGTAACACAAGACACTTAAACATATTAGAACGATAATCATACGAGACTTACAAACCGACGCTTAAAGCATACGAATTACATTCCAAATGACAAATTACTCCAAATCAAGTTTTCCCATGTTATTGTAAACTTCGTGAAATAGTGCGGCTGAATTAACTGTGTGTTGTTCCGGATGCATATACATATCCACCGTTGCCTCGAGTACCGTTATCTTATCAAGCAATTGCTTGCAGTTTGAGCACTCTGCATTTCTTGAATAAATTAGAGTCGATTAAGATCCTGGAGAATAAATTGGAGTCGTTGAAGCTCTAGGAGAACCAACCAGTAGACGGACTCGTTTCTCTTTCCATAAAAAAAATTTACATCCGAAAGTGTTTTCGCGAGGCTGTTAAAGAGTAAAGATAATAAGTTTTAACAACTAACCACATTATTTATATATTACATAAAAAAATATGTGATTGTTTACCTTTGATCGTGGACATGCATAGTATAGTTTACCATAGGTTTTAGGTTTATACGATTCTCGCAGAACTACATCTCCAGCTCCACAAGAACACACAAAAGCTTCATATGGCACCATCTGCACCATAATAACAGTGTGATATGTTTGTGGTTGTGATGGTAAGAATGTGTGTGATCTGTGGGTGATTGTGAGGGTAATATCTGCTTTTATGGTAAAAACAGTTTTTTGGAGGGAGTATTTGGCGGGAGTATTTGGCGGGAGTTTTTGGCGGGAGTATAGGGCTACAGGAGGAATCGGTCAAAATTATGTACAACGATAACATATCGATTCATCCGTTTGACATCTAATGTACAACGATACTATATCGACTCATTTGTTGAACATCTAATGTACAACGATACCATATCGACTCATCAGTTGAACATCTAATGTACAACAATGCATATCGACTCATCCGTTGAACATCTAATGTATAACGATACCATATCGACTCATCCGTTGAACATCTAATGTACAACGATGCATATCGACTCATCCGTTGAACATCTAATGTACAACGATACCATATCGACTCATCAGTTGAACATCTAATGTACAACGATGCATATCGACTCATCCGTTCAACATCTAATGTACAACGATGCATTTCGACTCATCCGTTGAACATCTAATGTACAACGATACCATATCGACTCATCCGTTGAACATCTAATGTACAACGATGCATATCGACTCATCCGTTGAAGATCTAATGTACAACGATACCATATCGACTCATTAGTTGAACATGTAATGTACAACGATGCATATCGACTCATCTGTTGAATATCTAATGTACAACGATGCATATCGACTCATCCGTTGAACATCTAATGTATAACGATACCATCTCGGATCATCCATTTAACATCTAATGTATAACGATATCATCTCGACTCATCCGTCTAACATCTCATGTATAATGATATCACATTGACTCATCCGTTTAACATGTCATATATATCAATACCATCTCGACTTATCCGTTTAACATCTGATACATAACGATATCACATTTACTTATCTGTTTAACATCTCATGTATAACGATACCATCTCGGCTCATCCGTTTAACATCTGATGTATAATGATATCATCTCGACTCATTCATCTAACATCTCATGGATGTAGTAAAAAAAGAGATACCAACCTGGCTCTAACTGATATAGTGAAATAAACAAAGTAACAACTTGACGTGGTAAAAAGAAAGAAGGGATACCAACCTAATGTAGACTAATAACGTGATAACACAAATAGAATCAAACAATCTTCCAACTCTCGTTGATTCAAATGAATACCGATAATCATGCAAACTCCAACAACCGTTGATTCAAACGAATACCGATTATTGAGAGAATTGATAAGTGTTAAATTGTATATATAAAATACCCAGG
>BQNB010014218.1:0-60537 GCA_026074375.1 Tanacetum coccineum | reverse complement strand
ATATTGATGTTAAGAATATGTTGTAATGGAAGTATAAGTTTTATACAAGTGATGGTTAAATTTTAAAAAGTACATATACATTAATAGTTTAAAAGTTATTTATTAAAGTTTATAAATAAATGAAAGTAAAGACTTGATATTCTTTTGACAAACGATGGACTAAAGGACCTAACATACATGATACTTGTAGTACAAAGTGTTGTAGAGGATTTGTAACAAAGTTACTAAACTAAAAACTTATAAAAACAAGTTTAAACACATTTTAACCAAATATCCAAACATTCTATTTTAATTACGAAAATAAGGTATTTATTTTATGTTTTTATAAAATATTGCATGTCATGACGATCGTAGGCATATAGAGAACTTAAAAAACCGAGCTATAACGAAGAAGTTATGATATTTGCAAGTTTATATAATTAATTATATAAAAAGTGATTTATAAAAGTAATTAAGTTACTTTTCACATCAGATACTTTTTGGAAAATATCATATTTAGATAGAACTTTTAGTTACAAAGACGTGCTCTAAAGATTCGCTAAAATCGGAGTTAAAACGAATAAGATATGACTTTTACGAGATTACGATAATTAAATTTATAAAAATAAAATTATAAAAGTGAATTAACAGTAAAAAGTATTGTTCATCAGAGGACTTAAAATACTAAAATGTAATATTTTGATAAATCTTCTTAATACGAAAGTGTGGACGTAAAGAACGTATGAAACGGGCTTAAAAGGATATAGTTACGCCATTTTTACTAAAGTAATATTTATAAACATTTTAACTTTATAAATATTATTTCTCAAATACATTTAGATGGTGATGTAGCTATATAGATTTATATATGGTATTAGTTATTCAAAGTACTTAGTACTCATACGACCTATAATTAATTAGGTCGCATTCGGACGTTTTCGTGACGCATTTTCATTCTGTGATTTACTTTGTTGATTCATTCACTCAAGGTGAGTTTATAGCCTCACGTTTGACTTGTTTTACATATATTTTACAATTTTTGGGGTGAGAACATTCTTGTTACCAATTTAATTTACATGATTGGTTTGAATTCATTACATGTGCATTTGTAATTCGTTTTACAAACTAGTCTACATACTCAGTTATTTATTTTGGGACGAAATACATTGCTTATTTCACTTTATTTTTGAAAACAAGGACATTACTTTACTTTTACCCAAATGATTACGGATTAGCTTAAGCGAATTGAACTATTAACTATGAGTTGGTAGGCACGAGTGTTATAAAATAGATCTATTAGGGTGTGACAATCCCCGTTTAGGTGACTAGCTATCACTAGACAAACGAACGTTATACCATGTCAGAGTACGGAACTATACATACATGAGCGTGGACTTTTACCGCGCCTTGAATAAAGTGTCATACACCCAAGTCTGAGTCGTAGTTTCATGAACTTAGAGTAATTGTAATCATTGTTTTATACACACATGAATATTTACGTTGCCTTGAATAAAGTGGCAATACATACTTTGAACAATGGTGGTCCAACTATACTTAACTTTTTGTGACTATTGTATGGGATACAATAATCATACACATCTTTGATTTCCAACATTCATACATACATTTTGGTGAACATTTAAGGATTGAAACGGTCATACATACATTACAAAACTTTGGTTCAACATTTTTACTTAAACAAACCTATGAACTCACCAACTTTATGTTGACACTTTTAAGCATGTTGTTCTCAGGTGAACAAGCTACTTGACATACTTGATGTGCATTGGAATCTAAATAATACAAGATTACTTTTCAAACAACACATTTAGAGGTCGTTCTCTCATGTCTTGTGCAATGGTATTATGAAGTAACGCTCCCGGATAAATTATTCCACTGCGACCCATTTTTGGAGGTGTTACACTAGGACTATTAGCTCAAAAAGAAATTGACATAAAAGAAGGTTTAAAATTTAAAGCCTATGAAATTTTTGTTGTCAAAGAGAAACACGATGATTTAGTCAAACAAAGTGTTTTAACAAAGTCACATTACGAAGGTCTTGTCAAAGAGAAAACAAAGGTAATAACGGATTTGAAACTTAAGGAAGAAAAAGAAATTAACAAGATAATTTCAATGGAAAAGCAATTAAAGTTTTTGAATGAAATTGTTTACAAAAAGAATCAATAAATTCAAACTATTCATATGTTAGCTCCCAAAGGCCCAACATTCAATGGTAGACCAACCTTTTCAAATCCAATGTACCTCAAAAAGGCTCAATCTGAAAAACCATGTTTGTATGAGATCCCATATGACAAATCTAATCCTGCAAACATACTCATCCTCGATAGGGAAGAGACCCTGACTCTTGAAAAAGAGATTCGATCAAAAATGAATAAAGACTTAGTGAGACCTTATGACTACACAAAGCTAAATAGTTTTTATGAAATTTTCAAACCAGCAACACAGGAATATCATGAACAATTGGCCCATGCAAATGAAGTAAGAAAGAAAATGTGGAGAAAATCTTTTATGAAATCTAAACCAAAATTTTTCAAAAACATTGGTTTTTACCTATTTCAAAATCAATAAGTAAAAGTAGACAAGCATATAATGTAATGACAAATAACATAAATCATTTTAGAGAACTTGTTGATCAAGCTTGGAAAAGTATTCTCATGATCATTTTCGTCCACCAACTGCTCATGATATGGAAATTCTAATTAAGACATGTTTGATGCCTCTTGCAAAAAAGACACAGAATGATAGTTTCACATTTGTTCATAAACTTAAGCAAAAAATGCATGCTGATTTAAAGTACGTTGAATCACTTGAAAATGAATTTGACGAACTTGAATCTGATAAAGCACAATTTTCAAACATGTATGATATACTTTTGCAAGAATGTGTGTCTAATGATGTTATGTGTTCTTATTTGCATTCGTTATCTGATTTAGATGCTCACACTGAATTGCAATGCTTATATCTTCATAAAGTGAAAGAATGTGAATGTCTTGCACAAAAGCTTTCAAAACAAACTGAAACTGTTAGTAAAGAAGTTTATACTGAGCTTTTACGAAGTTTTGCTAAATTAGAAAAACACTCGATTTCTCTTGAACTTGCTTTACAAAAATGTCAAGAACAAATGAAAAATGACACAGTTTGCAAAGAAAAAGTGTCAAATGTATTTCTAAAAGAACGTAAACAATATTTTAAAATACAAGATTTGAAAGCTCAATTGCAAGACAAGGACAGTGCCATAAGTGAGTTAAATAAACTCATTGAGAAATGTAAAGGAAAATCTGTGGAAACTAAGTTTGATAAACCATCTATTGTTCGACAACCAAATGCTCAAAGGATTCCAAAACCATCAGTTTTAGGAAAACCGACTCCTTTTTCAGACTCTCTTGAGAGGAAAAGTTTTTCAAAGACAAAGTCGGTTCCCAAAACTAATGTGTCAGAGGGTTTATCAAAACCAGTCACTATATAAATTTTGCCTCAAATAGCAAGGCAAGGGTAAGAAACACAAATGTTATTAAACTAGGCATGTATCGAATTGACACTAGGACAACAGAAACTAAAGCATCACAGTTACCTCAGATTTCTAGGAATACTAATCCTTGCGTGTCTACCTCTACATGATTAATTCACAAAACTAATGTTAGCATACCACAGCTTAGGAGCACTCAAATAAAAGATAAGGTCATGCCAAACAATAGTCAAGTAAAGTTTAAAAAGACTGAAGTAGAAGACCACCATAGGATTTCTAGTATTTCTAATAAAACAAAGTCTGTAACTGCGTGTAATGACAGTTCAAAATCCAGAACTTTAAATGTTAATGATGTATGTGCTACTTGTGGAAAATGTTTGTTTAATTCAGATCACTATGCTTGTGTTTCTAAATTATTAAATAACGTAAATGCTAGAACTAAGAAGCCTAAAGTAGTGCCTTTTAGTACTAGAGAACCCAAAAGTCAAGCGAACAAATCTATTGCAACACCCCCTAAGAAAACAGTTGCATTAGAATACTATATTCAGAAACCCAAGAGTTACTATAGGATGTTGTATGAGAAAACTAGTAAGTCATGGAAATGGTGGATAGAAAACAATGCCCATCAGGATATAAATGGGTTTCTAAGACAAAAACGAATTGGATTCCTAAAACTAAGAATGAAAATATGAAAAAGAGAGTTAGCTTTACCATAGATAATGTATCTAGGATAACTAATGTCTTGAAACTCATAAATTCTTTAGGATCCAATTTGTCAAATGTTCCATCGTCCTCTAATTCTCTTGCAAATAGTTCAACTCATCCTATTCATTGTTGACTCTGGATGCACAAAGCATATGATAGGCAATCTAAAGCTGCTGTGTAATTT
The DNA here is from genome assembly GCA_026074375.1 of Tanacetum coccineum. NCBI lineage: Eukaryota > Viridiplantae > Streptophyta > Magnoliopsida > Asterales > Asteraceae > Tanacetum > Tanacetum coccineum. The sequence continues at coordinate 56,182 of BQNB010014218.1, read as the reverse complement.
TATTCTAGGTACCGTTCGTTTTGGCAATGATTAATTTGCTCAAATTCTTGGCTATGGAGATTTGGTTTAAGGAAATATAACGATCAATAGGGTTTCTTACGTCGAAGGCCTCAATTACAATCTCTTCTCGGTTGGTTAATTTTGTGATGCGGATTTGGAGGTTGCTTTCCAGAAATCTACGTGTTTTGTAAGAGATCTTTAGGGAAACGGTTTACTCACTGGTAATTGTGGATCTGATCTCTATACAATTTCTCTTCAAGAAACAACTTCATCAACTCCAATCTGTTTCATAGCTAAAGCCTTGTGAAGTCCCAAATAAACAGATCTTCTTAGCTTGTTAAAGCTTAGTTAACCTGGATAAATCCAAACTAAATATATGAGAAACTATGATTGTAAATACTACAAGTTACGCGGAATCTAACTTGCAATACTAAGAAGAACAATGAATACTAAACTTGAATATATTGATTGCAAATATTCTGTCAAGGTTTACAGAATAACTAACTATGAGATATGTGTTTTCTATGAAGATTGATATCTCTAACTATGCCGTAGGGTTCCTTTTATACACTAAAGAAAACCTTAATGGGCTTACAAGCTGCATTAAATGATCATGCATATCTATTCCTAATATATCTCATGCATATCACATAAGCAGTACTAACTTCTTATACTAACAGTACTAATAAACTAACTAGCAGTACTAACGATCTATCAGTTTGTACTGGCAGTACTAACTATAACTAACAGTACTAACTATTACAACTAGCAGTACTAACGACTTAGTTTATATTCTTCAATCTTCAGTAGCAGTATCAATCTTGAACCAGCAGTAGTAAAGTAGTACTGGCAGTAGTAACTCAAAATTCCCAACAATCCTCCCCTAAACTTGATATTTACTTGTCAATCATCAAGTTTCTTCAGTTTAAGCTTCTCGGTCATTAGGAGGATGTATTCAAACATTTTACTACTCTTCAAGCATTGATTTGATGAACTTGATGAGCTCAAATGCCATAGTACTTTCTTCTTCAGCTTCTAACTGCAAGTTCAGCATCTTCTCTAATAATTCTTGATCAGTGGATACTTTTTCTCTACCAGCATATGAATCTTCATAGATGTACCATCCATAAACAGAGTGTGAAATTGCATAATATCTTGTCACTACCCCTCCCCTGTTTGGATGTATCCTCTTCATCCAAATCATCATCTGAAGACTCAACATGTCTGTATTTCCTCCTTCTTGGTTGTGAGGTGCTTGAATTCCTTTGTCTTTCTAATCGCTTGACTCTGTTATTTAGTCTGAGGATCTCCACAGCTTGAGCATCCTTCTCTTTCTCCAAGTCAAGCACTTGTTTTGACAATTTTGTACACATAGTCATCAATTCCTGTAGTTTTAGTCTACCTTTATCACTTCCAGGTGTGTAACCTCTTGGGAGAGGTAAATCATGCGGTGTGATTAGTATATTAGCCGTCAATTCAAATTGATGTTCCATCCTGCCCTCCCACTTCCAGTTGTGCGACCTTCTGAGAGAGGTGATTCAATGAGCTGTTCAAGCACTCTCTCAGACCTAGTCTGAGCAGGAGCACCCCCCATGGTGTCTTGGCGCCTAGGACCGCCACTTGTATCCATACCCTGAGGAATGTCAACATTAGGCATTGTCGTGGTCTGGGTCCTAATTAGGTTATCACTGTCATGTGCTGCATCTAAGCTAGCAACAGTAGTGATAGCCCTTTCCACACTGTCTCCCCTCTCCTTATGGACAGCCTCATCTGCTCCATGGTCTAGAGGCACACTAGTTTGAGGTAACTCAGTGTCCTTTTTTGGTTCTCCTACATTTTTAAGTCTTTCTTTTTTGTTGATATGTCGTTAGAGATGGGAGTAGTTGCTCAATGTGAGCTTCAATTTAAGGTTCATAAAAAATTTGGTTGTGAAGTAGAGGGTGTGGGTTGGGGTTCAGGGGGAGTTGCTGAACCTTTACCCTTAGGTGCTTGGTTATGCACCAACAGTATTAACGATAACAAGCAGTATTAATATTAGCCTGGCAGTATTAATATTAGTCTAACATTATGAACTTGTTCTCTAATAACTATGCAATAACATGCCTCTATTTGGCACAAGCACACGAGAAATAACTAGATAGACAAGTGAGAATTCATGAGGATCCATATCTACGCATAGCCCATGAATAAAAGTTAAGAACTGTTAACCAAAACAACATACCAGTACTAAATCTTGAGATATCAGATTAACCTTCAATTTCTTCTAAAGAACATCTCCAAACCATGTCAAGCATCAATCCACCCATGATAACTAAGCAGTACTAACCAAGCCTAGCAGTATAAACTTTTTGTACCAGCAGTATAAAGTTTTTTCAAATAGACAAAGCTAAGCCCAGCAGTCCTAAGTATCTAATCATCATGTTTACCTTCCAACTTCAATTTAATTAGTATTTGTGTATAATCCGCTATACTTATACACCATTAACCTCCCCTGAGATCATGCAGCTACAGATTAATCATACAAATGCTTGTCACCGGAAAATTAAATCTACTCACATCAAAAGCTTTAGTGAGCAAATTAGCTACATTATTATTAGTGTGTAACTTGACCATCTTTATCAATCTCTTCTCATAGGAGTCTCTAATGAAATGATGGCAAGTCTCTATATGCTTTGTTTTAGAATTGTAGACAGGATTCTTGATAACACAAATAACACTCTCATTATCAACATGAATCTTTGTCTGCATAAAATTGTATCCATAATCTAACATTTGATTTTGGATCCAAAGCACTTGACCACAGCAGTGAGAAGCAGCAATATATTCAGCTTCAGTTGTTGAATTAGCAACTATAGTTTGCCTTTTACATTGCCAAGAGATTAACCTTGAACCAAGAAATTGACAACCTCCTGTTATGGATTTCCTGTCCAAACTGGCACCTGCATAGTCACTATCTGAAAAAGCTTCCAATATAAAAGGTGAGTCCTTAGGATACCAAAGGCCTAAATGGGGTCGACCCTTTAGATATCTAAAGATCCTTTTTACTGCATTTAAGTGGGAAACTTTTGGTTGAACTTAAAATCTTGAGCATGCACAAACTAAGAACATAATATCTGGTCTAGAGGATGTAAGATACATCAATGACCCAATCATTGACCTGTATAAATGGATATCAACATCCTCACTATCTTCATCTTTTGTTAAAGCCTTATTGGTTTCCATAGGAGTACTGGCTGTCCTTACACTAAAAAAGCCAAATTTCTTTAAGATTTCACCAACACACTTGTCCTGACTAATGAAGATTCCATCCTCTTTTTGTTAGACTTGTAAACCCAAGAAGAAAGTGAGCTCTCCCATTAAACTCATCTGGAACCTTTTGTGCATTATTTGCTCAAAATCTGTACACAAATACTTTTTAGTGGAACCAAAGATGATGTCATCTACATATACTTGTACCAGTAGAATATCATACTTGACTCTTTTTATGAACAATGTCTTGTCAATTTGACCTCTATAGAATCCATTGTCCAGCAGATAGGTAGAGAGTGTCCCATACCAAGCTCTAGGAGCTTGGTGTAGACCATATAAGGGGGGGGCCTCTTTTTCTCCACCTTTGTTAAACTTTGTCAGGACAATTCTTGATCACAAAACCCTGTAGGTTGGATAACATATCCTCGATCTTTATTAGTAACATAAAGAAAGGCACTTTTAACATCCATCTGATACACAACAAAATTCATGAATGAGGCATAGGCAAAAAATAACCTGATTGCTTCAATCCTGGCAACAGGAGCAAACACCTCATCATAATCAATGCCTTCTTCTTGTTTGTATCCTTGTGCTACCAGCCTGGATTTATTTCTGACTACTATACCCCTTTCATCTTTCTTATTTCTATACACCCACTTTTTACCAATAGCATTCTTGCAATAAGGTAGGTTAACTAGTTTCCAGACCTTCTGAATCTTGAACTGAAGCAGCTCTTCTTGCATTGCTTCAACCCAGCTTTCATCATCAAGGGCTTGAGCTATTTTTGTGGGTTATTGCTGAGAGAGGAAACATACAAATAAACAGTTCTGGAAATCTTTATGATTTGTCCTTTTCTATTTTTGGATGTAGCTTATCATAGCATGTTCTCTAGAATTCTTCATTAACATGCCCCTTGTTTGTACTGCTGACTTTGGATCTCAAATTATTTGATCTTTAGGATGAATAGAGTGTACTCTAGTTGTGGGAATAGGACTGATAACAGTTGAAGGTTCCATGTTGTTGAAATCAGCCTCTGCACCCATAACTTGATCAGCAAAAGGAGAATTGTAAGTGTCCAAATCTTCATCATCAAAAGCACTGCCAAAAATTCCAGTATTTTGAACTTTAGCATTATCCTCCAAATCAGGAATGAGAGGATCATCTGGAAGATCATTGACATTAAGAGGAAAGGATCTACCAAGAGGAACAGATGATGGTCCAGCATCATTAGAAGTTCTTGGTGCACTAGCAACATAAACTGGTGTGCTAACAGTATTAAAACTGTTAGTGATGCTGGCTTTAGTAGTCTTCCCTGAAAGATTTTGCCTGTTACATTATGCTTCAAACTCTTTTCTAATAGTATCTGATTGCTCTTTAGCCTCATTCTCTTGATCCATCATCTTATCAAGAACATTCTTTAAGGCTTGTTCATTCTCACTTGCTGGTTTTTATACAGGAGATTCACCAGTAGAATCATTAGATGTATCATTTTCATCTGAGCTCTTGTAGTTTGAAGAGATAGAAGACCATAATGGGAACACAATATATTGTTGAGTAGACACATTCTTTTCTTCAGATTGTCCAGCATTAACACTTTGCTTCAAACCTGTATTACGATTAGCTTCTTGTGGACCTGCATTTTTGTTAGTTTGATTCCCTGCAGTAACTGGTTGATAATTCATAGAATTTGTTAAGGAATCAATGTCAAAAAGCCAATTAGGTCCTTGTCCTGCAACATTTGGTTTATTTTCAAGAATGTTTACATGCAGATTCTCTTCAACTTTTCTAGTTTGAGAATTAAATACCCTGAAAGCTTTGCTATTTACAGAGTACCCTACTAAAAACTCTTCTTTAGCCTTCCCATCAAATTTTCCTAAAGGGTCTAGGGTATTTAGGATAGTAATAGGACATCTAAATAAAAATAAGGTCTCTGAAGCTTTTGCTTGTTGGTTCTACCAATTATTAAGTTCATGGAGTGTCTTGTTATGAGGCTTGGGTCACTAAAAACTCTATTCATAACAATAACAAGCAGTATTAACTGTTCAGCCCAAAATACAGTAGGTTGAAGTGAGTCTGCTAGCATAGTCATAGCTGCCTCAATCAGAGTCATGTTATTTTATTTCCTCAGCAACTCATTTTGTTATGGGAGTTCTGGCAACACTAATATCCCTTTTTATCCCTTTTATCTACAGAATTCATTCATTTCCTGTTTCTTGCTATCTCTGTACTATTATCACACCTGATTTCTTTAACCTTATGGTTTAATTGGTTTTCTATTCTGTTATGAATCTCTTAAGAATTCCCACTAGTCTCATCTTTAGAGGCTAAGAAGAAAACCCAGCTAAACATACTAAAGTCATCAGTTCATTACAGGCTATATGTCTTATGTTGATACTCCTAACAGATGTTAGACTAAATAAGTCCATATGCAACATCTAGTAAGGGTTGGATATAGGAGCTCTAAGTTATAGCCTTATAGGAAGCTTGTGTTGCTTTCCCTTATGACAAGCAACACAAGTATGTTCATTGTCTAAAAATCTTTGAGGAAGACCTCCTTACAAGGCTTTCCCTTTACAAGTTTTATTCTTTTTTTAAAATGCACATGAACCCAGCTCATTTATGACTTTTTATAGATCATCAATGTGGCTTTTGCAAACAAAGAAGTTAAATTTCCAGAAGGAACAACATTCTTTAAATCAAAGCTCTACATATTACTTTGCCTGGGAACTCTAAGCAGTACTTGGCTTTCATCAAGTAGCTTAAAATCAGGAGACAAAACAAGACATTCAGTTTTAGTGAAAAGAACATTATTTTTCTTGTCACACATTTGTAAGACAGAGAAAAGATTAAACTTTAGTTCTTTGACAAAAAACACATCTTCAAAGTCTAACTTATCTGTTCTTATCTTTCCTTTTCTTGTTATCTTACCACCTCTAGCACTTCCACCAAAAGCAACAAAACCTCCATCAAGTTCTTGATAATCAGTAAGGAAGTCCTTGTTCCCTGTCATATGCCTGGAACATCCACTGTCAAATATTACTTGGTTCTTCAAAGCTTGTTGTGGATTTCCCTGCACAAAAGTAAGAGAGTCAGTGTCTCTTGGGGACCCAAGCCACTACTAACTTGAGTCTGCCTTGTGGATCTATATAATTTACTCTTTTTGAGACCCATGATCCACTATTGTCTTTGGAGACATTGTTGAAATTAGTCATTTTAGGTCTCCAAACACAACCTGCTGAGGCCTTAACAGCAGTGACCCCAATTCCCTTAACAGTACTAACTGCTGTTTGCCTAACAATATTAACACCATTTACTTTGACAATATTAACTTTTTCATTTGAAATCATGGTATTTGATGCTGTTGATTTATAAAAAGGCCTTCTAATAGGTGAATGAGACTTATGAAAAGCATTTGTTTTTAATTTTAAAACATTCACTCTATTTGTATGAGTAGCAGTATTAATTGGTCTGGATGTACTAGTTGAAGTTGTTGCTCTTAGAGAGCTTTGCTTAGCAGCACTAACTGGTACTCTTCCAAACCTTGTCAAGAATGCAGATGAAACAAAATTATTTTGAAGATTTATTCTCTGAGCATTGTTCCAAACTGGCCTAATTTCCCTTTAACCATAATTCTTTCCCATATTTTTCAAAGCAGACTTTTTAGCCATTCTCCTTTCATGAAAATTACAGTCTTTTATTAGATGGTTGTAACTGCCACAAACAAAACAGGCTTTCTTTGTAAACCCAAATCCTAACCCTAGTTTTTGAGTCATTTTCCTATTCCAATCTCTTCTATCTACCTTAGTGTTGATCCCAATCTGAATAGACCTTTCTAGTTTATTAAGGGTGGTAGCCAATCTGGATAGATCTAAACTAACTACAAGAGAAATAATGACTATAAACAATATAAGTTATGCGGAAACTAACTTATACTGCTAAAAAGAATAATGAATAAAACAGAACTTTGATTACTATTAATCTGCTAGGTTATAGATTACTAAGTATATATTGGTGAAACTTGTATATGAAACGTATATCTAACTAATGCCATAGGGTTCCTTTTATACATCAAGGAAAACCCTAATGGGCTAACAAAACACGTGAAGAGATAATGCATATCTATTCCTATAATAACTCATGCATATCTCATAACAGTACTAACTAGCAGTACTAACTTACTACTAACAACACTAACTATAAATAACTGGGCTTAGAGTACTACAATGTACTAAGCAGTACTAATTATTTATAAATAACTACGTTTAACTCTTATTTTTATTTTCTTGAATATATAGTATTCTTTCATCTAAGCAGAATAAGTTGAACTTTGGCTAGTAGTAACTTGTATAGTAGCAACACTAAGTTGTAGGTACTTCTAAAACCTACAATCCTCCCCCTTGAAAACTTTATGTTCATCTTTGTTAACATTCATGTTTCTCAGTTTTAGCTTTTGAACATAGGAGGGTTGTATCCAAACATCTTCTACTCTTTTATATGGCTTATTCTTGAACTCTTTTGTTACTTAGTAAACTTGAAATTCTTTAGCTTCCAATCTTTGGTCACCATCTCAACATCTTAGCAACACAGCAACACAACTACAGCAACTAAGTTGGCTTTTTAGTTTTGGCTAAAATACCAGCACTAACGGGTTGATATTTCTTTCAATAGGTCGTTTGCTCTGGAATAGCCAATGCTTAATTGCTAAATTACATGGTGCATTAATAACCATTTAGTTTTAAGGTAACACTCATCAACTTATCAAAACGGATTGAGATGTCTTTACCAAGAGTTGTTTGCTTTGGACTAGCCAACTCTTTACTGTGAAGCATGGTAAGTTAAGAACCATATAGTTTTTAGCAAACTATCAGCTATCAACGGATTTGAGAAGTCTTTACCAGAAGCCGTTTGCTCTGGACTAGCCAGTTCTTGATGTTTGTTAGACATGGTGAACTGATGACCATTTGTTGTGTGGTGATAAAACCAACACTAAAAAATCCTTCTCACCTCCATCATGGCTTCCATACTTATCAATCTGCTTTTGAATGAACCTAAGCAGAGTATAAGCATCTTCACTTGCAGTCCCTAGTACTATATTAATCGAAAGCATTATTATCAAGTTTTTTTTGTGTGTGGATTACTTCCTCTTTGATGTCATGAATATCAGTAGTACCATATTCCCAGTATCAAGGTATGAACACTACAATTTCATATAAATCCTAGCTCGTAAGATATCCATATTTATTGATTCTGCAGGTAGCTCATCTTCTGCATTTGCATTAAACATTGTCCTTAAATCTCCCCAAAGAACTAGATCAACACCTTCTGGAGTAGTTTTTTCAAATCTCTTCATCACCAGATTATATAACTCCACAAGATCTAGCCTATCAAACCTTGTCACCATTTCAAAAAAGGTTTTAATCCACCTAGAACTTCCATCAGATCTAAAGATTCTGTAGTAGATGCACTCTGTTCCATGTCTATCAAAATCATAGAATTTTGATTCCCAGTTAATAATTGGAAACCTCTTATCCAGGACTTCATAATCTATTATTCCTTCTTCATCTGGAACTATCTTTCAAAAAGCCTTTAGTTGCTCTTCCTCTTCAAGATCAACATCAGTCTTTTATCTTTTAGACTTCTTTGTTGCTTTCATCTTAAGTCTTCTGCCTGGTCTTTTCCTGATACTCTCTTCATGTCCATCTTGCTTAACTTCAACCTTAGGTTCTTCAAGAACCTTTTGCTTATGTACACCAACTGCTTCTTTAGAATCTTTTTTACTTGCATCATCTGAAATCCTTTAGGCTTTGGATATTAATCAATTACCCTTTTCTGTCTTTCATACAAACCTTGAATTTCTGTAAATGTCTTTGCCTTCAGCTAAGAGTGTTTGTAACCACCCATATTCTTTAGATACGTCATCATCAAATTCCTTAGTTGAGATTTAGTTGGTGGTATACTTCTAATATCAGCAGATCTTTATGCAGCTCTGAATTTTCTTTGAGCAGCAATTGTTTCAGCCAAGAACTTTGCTCTCTCTTCAATTGTATACTCCTCTCTTTCTTCATGTTGAAGCTTGGCTGCAAACAATGCATCAGCATCAATCCCTTCTTGAACTTCATCATACATCTCAGCTATAGCAGCCTTAGATGCTTCTTCTTCCCTCTGTCTTTCCCTTTCTACCTCTGCTTGCAAGTCTACTTGTAACTGTCTGGCGATTTCTGCATCTCTTGCAATCTGAGCAGCATCAAAATCACTTCTAGTCATCTTCTTTGCAGGCTCAGGTTCTTCTAAGACACTTTTGCCTTTGTCTTTAGGGTTAATTATTGGAAGTGGCTTCAGGGTTAGGATTGATCTTGCAGGTCTTGAAGAATCTTCAATATCTTTAATTGACACTCCTTTTTCCTTAGCTTTCTCTTCTTTCATCTTAATCAAAGTTTGAGCCATGGTGATATCTTCATCATCAAATATACTTGTTGTTGTAGGAGGAGTTCTAGGCTCAACAGCACTATCTTCTTGCCTAGCAGCATCAACATCTGGCCTAGCAGTACTAAGTTCTGGCCTAGCAGTACTAACTGTTTTAGGTACAACAGTACTAACTAGTTCTTCAGTACTTCCTCCTTTCTCACCACTGCCCTTGTTAAGCTCCTCAGTTTCATTACTTTGCCTCCCTTCTTTTACAACATCCTCTGTTTCTATGTAATCCCTACCATCAGCATCAAGATCATCAAAGGCATCCAAAGTTGGTTCAGGTTTGGCATTTTTCCTCCCCTGTTTGGATACAGACTCCTTCCTTCCCAACCTTTTCTTTAAGATCATCACAGGCATCCAAAGTTGGTGTGAGATGCTTGGCTTACACTTCCTTTTTAACTTCTTGATTTGATCCTTCAATTTAAGGATCTCTGCAGCCTGAGCATCCTTGGAAGTTTCCAAAGCAAGAACCCTGTTGGACAAGTTAGTGCAAAGAACAAATAACTCTTCTAGGTTCAAGCCACCCTCAGCTTTTTCAGATGTGTGATCACCTGAAAGAGGACTATCATGGGATGACTGAACCTGAGTCCCTTCACTCCCATTAGTGTCTTCTAAAGAGTCCCTAGAGTCTTGTGTAGTGTCATGGCTAGATGATGAGTCAGTCACAGGGGGTTGGTCTCCTGTACTAGGGTGAGTAGGAGAGGGTGTTGGTTGGGGTTCAGTGGGTTGTTCTGAACCTTCACCCTCAGGTGCTTGGTGTGGCACCAACATAGAATCAAAGAGTGGAGTTACTTTTCCTAAAAACTTTACACCTTTCCTTGCCATGTTTGTGAAAACCTTTTTAGTATGGCATGGTGTTTCATATGTATCATTAAAAGGTTTTGGTAAATCTTTAAGTTGATTATTCAAAAAGAGTTGTAAAAACCTTGGATACATTAAAAACTTCTTAGGATTCAAGTTTCTCAACATACCATCAAAAATTAATTTAGAAAAAATAAATTTTTGACCATTTGCCAAATATATAACTGCTGAAGCCAAATTAGTTGAAAACTCATTCCAAGCAGTTGATTTTGAACTTATACAAAGAAGAATGGTATGTATCAGAAATTTACAGTGCTGGAGCGAAATGATACCTTTTTAAAAAGTAAGTGTGTTGAACTGTTGTTCATACCCCATCAATGCAGATTTTTTTAAAATTTAATCATTTATTAGGCATGTAATACCATCCTTCATCATCAAAAAGTGAAGATTCATTCCTTTACTCATGATTCTGATTTATACTGCCCTTGTCATTAACTATGGATGTATTTGCTTCACAGATTGACTATTTTGGTAGTAGCGTATTCCAAGATTGTTCAATTGTAAGAAGCATAATAGTGGACTTACAGTGAGGAGACATAGTGATGGAGCATGTAAGAGGAATTTCCACTATCTATGAAACTATGTATTCTCTTCCTCTTTCCAAACAAGCGACCATGGTTGTGTTTTCTTTTGCCGTGTTTATCGACAAATTTTAAACTAGCCATGAGTATGCTCTGGGATTGGTTTGGTTATGAGAATATGAGGGTTTGGTAAAGTTAATTGAGATTTTGTAGAGATTGCGTTAGGGTTTGAGATGACCGACTAAGTAAACTTGATCCTTTAACTTAAGGAAAGAGTATTATAGAAGGAATGATCAAAAAATTTCAATTCATAAACCCCTATACGCAAGTTGTTGACGGAAATATCTCAACGGTTATAATTAATTAATGAAAATCTGTTATACTCTCAAACAGTAGTAACGGTAACAAGCAACACAAACATTTGCCTGGCAGCACTATCTTTGCCTGGCAGTACTACTTTTGTGCCTGACAGCACTAACTTGTTAGCTACCATTTTTATATCTCAATACCAATCCAAATAGCATCTCTTTACCCAATCCAAGCAACAAAACCATCCTGAAACATCTTTGAGCAACACAAACCAAGCCTAGCAGTATTAACTTTTGTACCAGTAGTGCCAAGTTTCTTTAGTAGTATTAACTAAGCTTAGTACCATATGTAGCCTTCAATCCTCATTCCAAAGGGATAATGAATCCAAAATAATAATCTAATCATACTAGAATCCATCTGCTAACTAGATCATTTCACAAAATTACAACAAGTAACTTGTCATAACTTGCTTCCCCTGAAACTAATGCAGCTAAGATTTGATCATTCCAATGTTAACAATCAAGAAATTGAACCTGCTAACATCAAAAGCTTTAGTTAAAAGATCACCCACATTGTCATTAGTGTGAATCTTCAGCACTTCAATAAGCTTTTTCTTGTAAGCATCCCTAATGAAGTGGTGCCTAATCTCAATATGCTTTGTTTTGGAGTGAAACACTGGATTCTTTACAATGCATATTGTGCTTTCCATTAATCAAATGTAGTTCTTTAGTGGTTCATAAAATTAAATCCATAGTCTAAAATCTAATTTTGAATCCATAATACTTGCCCACAGCAGTTAGCAGCAGCAACATACTCTGCCTCTGTAGTAGAAGTAGCCATGATTGTCTGCTTCTTGCACTGCCATGAAATAAGTCTCCTGCCAAGAAATTAACAACCTCCTGTTGTGGATTTCCTGTCAAGATTTGCTCCAGCATAGTCACTATCTGAGTAGGCTTCTAGGTTAAATGATGACACTCTAGGATACCAAAGGCCAAGTTTGGGTTTTCCCTTGAGGTACCTAAAGATTCTCTTCATAGCATTGAGATGGGAAGTCTTTAGAGTTACCTGAAACCTAGAACAAGCACAGACTGCAAACATAATATCAGGCCTAGAAGCAGTCAAGTTCATTAGAAGAGCAACCTTAATCTTGGATCTATAAAGATGTACATCCACATCAGCAACTTCTTCATCCTTAGTCAAAGGCTTTTGGGTCTCAATTAGGAGTACTGGCAGCATGTCTTCACATAAGTAATCAAATTTTTCAGGATCTCTTGCTAAATTACTTATCCTGACTTAAAAAAAATACCCATCTTCTTTCGGTTTGACTTGTAATCCATGAAAGAAGGTAAAGCTTCACCATATGAACTCATCTAAAATCTACTTTTCATCAATGCCTCAAATTCATCACACCAAGACCTCTTTGTAGAACCAAAAATAATATCATCCAACATAAACTGTACTAAATGATATCATTTTGTCCTTCTTGATAATAAGGAGTTTGTAATGTTCCTCTTCTGTATCCTCTCTTCAACAAAATGAAAGTAGATAAAGTAGCATACCAAGCTCTGGGAGCTTGGTGTGTTAAACCATACAAAGCTTTCACAACCTTGTAGACCTTCCTAGGGAACTTAGAATATACAAAACCTAGAGGTTGAGACACATACACCTCCTCATCAATTTTTCCATACAAGAAGACACTATTCACATCCATCGATAAACTACTGTCTTCCCATATAAGAAGCAAGGTAATAAGGATTACTCTAAATGGCTTCATACTAGCCTCAGGAGCAAAAACCTCATTCATGAGTCTATCCACTTCCTTTGTATATGTCCTGTGGCAACAACCTTGGGCTTATTCTATACACAAACCTCTTTCATCCTTTTGTATTCTTGTAGACCCATTTAGTTCGTAATTGCATTCTTCCCTTAAGGCAAATATACTAAGAATCTATACCTTTTGAATCTTGTTTTTCAATAGTTCTTTCTGCATAGTATCAACCCAACTTTCATCTTCAAGGGCTTCAGATATCTTCTTGGGTTCAATTTGAGATAGGAAGCAAGCAAATAAATAATGCTGGAAATCCTTATGATTCTTTCTTCTCTACTTTTGAATATAACTTACAAAAGCATAGGCTCCAAAACTTTTGTGTACTTTGCTCCTTGTCTGAACTGCTGACTTTGGATCTCTAAGAATTTGAGTTATAGGAGGAATAGAGTGTATCCTTGAAGTGGGAATAGGACTAACATTCACAGTGGATTCTAAATTAGTAAAGTCAGCCACTGCACCCTCATCATCATAAGATGCATTTGTAAAAATACCATCACTTGGATTGTCATAAATATCCTTAAGAGTAGGTATTTGAGAATCATCTTGGTCAGTGTTGTTTAGATCAGGTCCACCAGTACTAAAAGCATTTAAAGGACTGTCAGTACTAACTAGTGTGCTAGCAGTATTGACTGTGTTAGTACTGGTAGCTCTAGCAGCTCTTGCTTGAAGAAGCAAATCCTCAGTATCTTGAGCAAACTCCTTTCTAAGAGCTTCAGCTGCATCATTAGCTTCCTTTTCTTATCTTTTAAGCCTTTCAAGCTCCTCTAAAAAGGTTGGATCCTCCTGATCCACTGGCTCCTCATTTGTCTTTAAACCAGTATCCCTATTAGGCTTTTTACCTTCATTCTTTGTTTCTGAGCTCTTGACTGTTGAAGTATAAGAAGACCATATTCACAGTACAAAGTAGTCTTGAGCAGGTTCAACTTCCATTTCAGAATTTCTTGCATCAATACTATTTTGTGTACCTGCACTATGATTAGCTTCTTTTGGACCTGCAGTTTTGTTAGCTTGATTCTCTGATCTCACTGGCTGATAATTCATTGAATCGGTTAAATAATCAAGATCAAAAAGCCAATTAGGTCCTTTCCCTGCAACATTTGGTTTATTTTCTAAAAAGTTTATATGCAGGTTTTCTTCAACTCTCTTGGTTTTCTTCAACTCCCTTCAAACTTACCTAGATGGTCAATGGTATTCAAGATGGTCACATGGCACCCAAAAGGTCTTATATAGCTTCTGATTGGTATTTTACCAGTTTTATTTGCTTAATAAGGTGTCTTATTTGGTGGCTTGGTCATAATACTCCTATTAAGGGAAATAATAACATAGTTTACTACTGCTTCAGTCCCAAAAAGTGTGAGGTAAAAAATGAATCTGCTATAGCATTGTTCTAGCAGCCCTTCAATAGGGTCCTGTTTCTTTCTGCTCAACTAACTCAATTTTGTTGTGGAGTTCTGGCATTAATATATTCCCTCCTTGATCCCTTTTGACCCACCAAAATCAATGTAATGTCCCTGTTTCTTTGATTTCTGTACCATTATCACATCTATAGTTTAACTTTTTTGATTTGTATGTTATCAATTTGTCTTATAAAGTCCTTAAGGATTCCACTAGTTTCATCCTTAGTTCTTAAGAAGAACACCCAACTAAACCTGCTAAAATCATCAGTGATAACAAGGCAATAAGTCTTATGGTTTATGCTCCTTACAGATGTAGGTCCAAATAAGTCCATATGTAAAAGCTGTAAAGGCTGACTAATAGAGCTCACTGATTTGGCCTTACAAGAGGCCTTGTGTTGCTTTCCTTTCTGACAAGCAACACAGGTATGGTCATTTTGAAAAATCTTTGAAGGTAAACCTCTTACAAGGTTTCCCTTCACAAGTTTGTTTTAGTTTTTAAAGTTAACATGACCCAACCTCCTATGCCATTTGTTAGATTCATCAATTGTGGCCTTTGCAATCAAATAAGCTAAACCTCCAAAAGGAACAATGTTCTCTATGTTGAAACTGTACATATTATTTTGTCTAGGGATTCTAAGTAATACTTGATTTTCATCAGGCAACTTAAAGTCAAAAGACAACACAAGACATTCAGTGTCAGTAAAGACAACCTTGTTCTTCTTGTCACACATCTATGACACAGAAAAGAGATTGAAATGCTGTAGTTCTTTCACAAAGCACACATCCTCAAAATCTAACTTCCCTGTTTTTATTTTACCTTTACCAGTTATGTAACATTTACTACCTCTAAAAGCAACAGGGCCACCATTATAGTCTTGATATTCAGCAAGGTAGGCCTTGTTTCCAGTCATGTACCTGGAACATCCACTATTAACAACCCCTTTATTCTTTAAAGCTCTTTGTGGATTATCGTGTACATTAAATAAGAGAGATTAGTTTCTCTTAGGGACCCAAGCCATTTTATGCTTGGGTCTGCCTAGTGGATCTTCAGAAGTAACACATTTTCTAGAATTTGATCCACCATTGTATTTGGAGACTTTGTTCTAGTAATGTCTTTTGGGTCTTCAATTACAACCTGCTGAGAGCTTAACATCAGTTTCCCTTATCCCCTAACAGCACTAACTGCTTTGACCTAGTAGTATTAACTTTATGATTTGAAAAATTAGTTCTTGGTGCTCTTGTTCTATTAAATGTCCTTCTGATAGGTGAATGAGACTTATAAAAATTATTTCTTGGTCTGTTTTCATTCACAATGGGTCTAACAACATTAACTTTCCTAGCAGCACTAGTTGATACTGCTTGACTATTAAAATTGTGGCTAGCAGTATTAACTGGAATTCTACTAGTTCTAGTTAGTACTGTTGTTGGAACAAACTTGTTTTGGTGACTCAATCTTTGCATATTGTTCTACACTGGTCTATTCTCCCCTTGACCAGTACCCTTACCCTTCTTTTTGTTCAATTCAACTTGTTTAGCCATTCTTTTCTCATGAAAATCACAATCTTTAATAAGATGACTAAAACTGCCACATACAAAACATGCCTTTTTAGTAAACCCATATCCCAAACCCAACCTTTTGGACATTAAACCATTCCAGTCTCTCTTGTTAGATTTAGGACTAGGCCTATATGTGTTATGTTATTTAACAGTTTCCTTAGGAGTTTTTACATGCTTAACAGTATCAATAAAAGCAAAACTAGGTCTTTTCTGTTCTTTTGAAGGTTGAATCACATATTCATCATCACTGTCTGACTCATATTCCTCAATGATAGGAGCATCAGGACAAACTTTAGGTTGACTAACAACATAGGGTTCAACTATAACTGGTTCAGGCACAGATTCAAGTGTTTCTGTACTAGAATTTGACTCACAAGAGTCATAATTACTAGTTTGAGTATCAGATTCACTAGTTTTAGACTGTTTTGGACCATATGTGAACATAGAATCATCTATTTCCCTATCAGGTCCTAAAGGCATGTAATTTCCTGTCATTAGAGGGGGAAATGCATGCATGCCTTCAACATTTGCAAATATATCATGCACATGACTATCTTCTACATCACTTGACCTAATGTTAAATACACTTTGAAAACTCCTATTTCATAATTAAGACCCATCATGTACTTGATCTCATCCACAAGTCAGATTTGTTTCCCTTTTACTATCTGATGTTTGCAATTTTACTAAGGCCTTTAGAAGAACTTTGAAAATTCTCAAGTTTGGTTTTTAATTCTTCTTTTTCTTTTACAACTTCTGCTAATAGTTTCTTATGATATGTAAGCACAATAGTTTTATCATCTAAATAAATTTTCATAAATCTAATCTTTTCCTCGTACCAAAGTTGATTTTTCTGATGAGTAACAAATTGAGCTTCTACCTTTTTTAAAGCTTGAGTATAGGCTTGAATTTCTATACTAGCATCACCAAGTTGTTCCCTTTGTTCATCATATAATTTTTTAAATTTAGCATAAGATTCCACACATTCTTTAGAACAAGATGTTACCTCAGTGTGTGAGCCTAAATTGCTATAAGCCATCAAAGCAAAGTTCTCTTGTTCATCCTCTGCATGATCAGTCCAATCAACACCTTCCCTATCAAGAGTTACCAAAGCTTTAGGTTCCTCCTATTTTCCAGGTCTCCTTCCATTGTCTTTTGATTTATATCTAGTGTTCCCTTTTGATATGCATTCTCTAGCAAAATGCCCTGTCTTGTGACAATTGTAGCATTTGACTTTGGTCTTGTCAAATCTAACTGGTTCCTTTGCATCAAATGCAGCTTTCTCTATGTCTTCTTGTAGAACTTCTTCAATCTCATGGAAATCATGGCCGCTTGCCATTTCAAGTCCATTTCTTCTAAATCAAACTCATCAAGCTACTCCAGATCTTCATGATCTAAATGTGGACCACTAGATTGATTAGCAAAGAATGAGTACATGAGTTCATCAGTGTATGATGAAGAGTTTTCCCTTTGTGAGTTGTAGCCAGAAGAAGTAGAAACCCCATAAGCAGTAAGTTCTCAACATCATTTGTAATGTAGTACTTTTCAGGAAAGAAACAATGGCGATATTCCGTGCACTAGAAGATGATCCAGTAGAGCGTTTAATATTAGACTCAAAGACTCTAAGATTATTATAGAGATCATCAATACTAAGATTATCCACTCATGGCTTGGTCCTCATGACTAAGGATACTTGGGACCAGGAAGAAGGTAAAGACCTAAGGAACTTCTGATTGGCATCTTCAGTGGAGACACCTGCACCATGAATCTCAAGTTGACTCAGAAGACTCTGAAACCTGTCATAACCTTTGTGCAATCCTTCTGAGTTGGATACAGAAAAGCCTTCAAATTGTTGCTTCAGAATGTATTTCTGCATCTTCTTTGATTCATCATTGCCACCAAATCTGGATTTGATAGCATCCTCTAATATCCTTTAGCATAGTCATCTTGTGAAATTTTGCTAAATGGTTCTTTCTGGTTAGAGCACATTAAGCCAAAGGTGGTCCTCTTTTTCTTTCTCTTTCTCTGGCTAAAATTTCTTCAGCAGTTTTAGGAGGCAGAACCTTTATTATTCCATTTGTATCTGTTGAGACACTTACAGGACCATTTCCTTTTTGTATGACTTCCCATATAGGATAGTCTGTATGGCTCAAGTAATGTTCCATTTTCATGGCCCAGATGTCATACTCACCTTTCTTTAGAATAGGGAGTTTAATGGTTGACACAATGTGAGGGGCTTGTTGTGTTGATGTTTGTGGTGGTGGTGGTGGTGGAATTTCATCATCTGATCCTGCCATTGAATAGATCTGAAAGGTAAAAGTTTGTAACTGATGTGTTTTGGTTCTTCTTACTCAGAGTTTCTCAACAAGCTCTGATACCACTTGTTGATCCCAATCTGAATAGATCTTTCTAGCCTGTTAAGGGTGGTAGCCAATTTGGATAGATCCAAACTAACTACAAGAGAAACAATGACTATGAACAATATAAGTTATGCAGAAACTAACTTATATTGCTAAGAAGAACAATGAATAAAACAGAACTTTGATTACTATTAATCTGCTAGGTTACAGATTACTAACTATATATTGGTGAAACTTGTATATGAAACTTATATCTAACTAATGCCGTAGGGTTCCTTTTATACACCAAGGAAAACCCTAATGGGCTTACAAAACGTATGAAGAGATAATGCATATCTATTCCTATAATAACTCATGCATATCTCCTAACAGTACTAACTAGCAGTACTAACTTACTACTAACAACACTAACTATACTGGCAGTACTAACAATGTACTGGCAGTACTAACTATTTATAACTAACAGTACTAACTACTTAGTCTATTTTCTTGAATCTATATCATTCTTCATCAGCAGCACTAAGTAGAACTGGCAGTAGTAACTTGTATAAGTAGCAGCACTAAGTTGTAGGAACTTCTGAAACCCAACACTTAGGATTTTGAGTGACCATCCTAGGTTTTTCAGCTTGTTTAGGTTTAACAGATTCATTCCTAGCATTAGTAAACTCAATCTTTTTAAGACTAGGTTTGTCTGTTACTTACAAATCATTAAATTGAAAAATGTTCTCATCATCACTAACCCAATCTTCAATGATAACACCACTAGGCCTAACAGATTCAACTTTAGGCATTTCTACATTAGTATTTCTAGTTTGAGAGGTACTTTTTTCAACTTGAGACACACTAGCACTAGTTTTATTTGTTGTAGGCCTATAAACAGGATCATCCAATCTTGCAAAAGATAGGTCAGCAAGTGGAGGTATGTAGTTCCCAATTAAAGGAGGAGGAACAACATGATATCCATTATCCTTTTTGAACTTATCATTTGTTTGATTGTCATCTCCATCACTTAAATGACTATCAAAGACACTATTAAACAATTCACTACCACTTGAATCATTTTCATTCAATTGATCTTCATATCCTAGACCAGTTTTATCTTTAGAACTTAATTGACTATTAATCAGTTTATTTATGTTTTTAGAAGATGTTTCAAACTATTCTAGTTTAGCTTTTAAATCATCTTTTTCTCTTAAAGTTTCATCTAACTGATTTTTAAATCTAGTGACAGCATTACTTTTATCTTTTACTTCAAATTCTAAGACTGTAATCTTTTCTTCATAGACAGCTTCATTTTTTGATGAACAACTAACTGTGCCTCTACAGATTCTAGGCCTGATTGATAAGCTATAATTTCTAGATTAGCCTTACTAAGAGTTTGTCGTTGTTCATCAAACTGTTTTTGAAGTTTTTCATATGTTTTTACATAGTTTTTAGAACAAGATTGTACCTCTGTGTCAGACCCTGAGGAGTTTGAAGTGTAGGCTATGAGAGCAAACTCAGTTGGTTCATCTTGAGCTATATAACTCCAATCATATCCCAGTCCATCTTGGATAATCAAAGCATTGTCCTGAACAACTAATGCATCAGAGGTCTTTACTGGTACAGTCCTTCTAGTGTTGTCCCTGCTCCTATACCCTGCATCTCCATTCTTGTTCGCTTGATTTCTTGGTTGTTTAAGTGTCTACATTCACTTGCAAAATAGCCCCTTCTATGACAGTTAAAGCATTCAACCTTAGTTTTATCAAAACCTATAGGTTCTTTGCCATTGAAGATTAACTTTCTTCTAGTCTTCTCATAAAATCGCTTAACCCTCATAGAGAGCATGGCCGCTTTCCATTTAAGGTCCATTTCTTCTAAATTATCATGATCAATCTGCTCTAGGTCTTCATCATCCAGTTGTGGACTATTTGACTGATTAGC
Organism: Tanacetum coccineum; assembly: GCA_026074375.1. NCBI lineage: Eukaryota > Viridiplantae > Streptophyta > Magnoliopsida > Asterales > Asteraceae > Tanacetum > Tanacetum coccineum. Next base: position 35,709 of record BQNB010014218.1, on the reverse strand, counting down.
AAAGAATGAGAACATTAGATCATCAGTATATGATGATGAAGAGGCTTGTCCTTGAGAATTATGGCCTGATGCAGTAGAAACACTATTAGCAGTATTAACTTCATTACTGCTGCTAGTGTCTTTTGCAGAGAGAAAGGCCACATTCTGAGAGTTTGAAGATGATCCAGAGGAACCTTTGATATCAGCTTCAAAAAAATTTAGGGTTATTGTTTATTTGTTCATCAATAACAAAAATCGTCTATACCATCTTTGTTCCTCATAATCAAGGCTACATTGTTCTATGATAAAGGTAGAGCTCTTAAAAATTTTTGATTTACATCTTCATTAGGAACAGCTGCACCATGAACTTCTAGAAGGCTGATAAGTTTTTGAAACCTATCATATGCTTTATCTAAGCCTTCTGTGTTAGATACAAAAAAGTTTTCAAAATTTTTCTTCAAAATAGTCTTTTGCATCTTCTTAGATTCAACATTCCCACCAAATCTACTCTTGATAGCAGCCCACAGAGACTTTGCATCCTTTATTCCATGGAACCTCAGTTGATACTCATCAGGAATAGCGAAAATCAAAATGATTTTAGCTTTTCTTTCTCTTTGTCTTTGTAATAGTGCTTGAGCAGTCTTTGGAGGTACTTCAGTTTCAATACATTTTTCATCAGTTGTTACTTGTATAGAACCATCACCATTCAAGATCACTTGCCACAAACTATAATATGTGTTAGTGAGATACTGCTCCATCCTCATGCTCCAAAGGGTATATTCACCCTTCTTGAAGATAAGAAGTTTTATAGTAGACACCATTTGAGGAGATTCTACTGGTGCTATTTGTGTTGCAGGTTCTTCACCAGACATTATGTATTTTAGGAAGAGATCTAGATCTAATAAAGTTCTTCTTATTCAGAGTTTCTCCACAAGCTTTGATTACACTTGTGATAAGTACCTAATAAACAGATCTTCTTAGCTTGTTAAAAGCTTTGTTATAACCTGGTATGTATACAAACATAACTATATGGTGATACTATGATTATAAATACTACAAGTTATGCGGAATCTAACTTGTAATACTAAGAAGAACAATGAATACTAAACTTGAATATATTGATTGCAAATATTCTGTCAAGGTTTACAGAATAACTAACTAGGAGATATGTGTTTGTATGAAGATTGATATCTCTAACTATGCCATAGGGTTCCTTTTATACACTAAGGAAAACCCTAATGGGCTTACAAACCGTGTTAAATGATCATGCATATCTATTCCTAATATATCTCATGCATCTCACATAAGCAATACTAACTTCTTATACTAACAGTACCAATAAACTAACTAGCAGTACTAACGATCTATCAGTTTGTACTGGCAGTACTAACTATAACTAACAGTACTAACTATTACAACTAGCAGTACTAATGACTTAGTTTATATTCTTCAATCTTCAGTAGCAGTATCAATCTTGAACCAGTAGTAGTAAAGTAGTACTTACAGTAGTAACTCAAAATTCCCAACAAGCCTCACCAACTTAAGTATGGTTATGACATCGAAGACTTTCTCATCTTAACTTCGACTACATCAACTTGCTTTTAAAGAAGGATGTAGTGATTGGTTTACCAAAACTAAAATATGTCAAGGATCAACTATGTTCCTCTTGTGAAGTGAGTAAAGCAAAAAGAAGTTCATTCAATACAAAGGATGTTTCAAGTTTGAAAGGACGGCTAAATTTGCTTCATATGGACTTATGTGGCCCAATGCGGGTTGCTAGCATAAATGGGAAGAAATACATTCTGGTAATTGTAGACGACTACTCCAGATATACTTGGACTCTATTTCTACGATCCAAAGATGAAACACCAGAAGTTCTAAAAGATTTCATCAAGATGATTCAACGAAATATTCAAGCCTCAGTAATTTCTGTTCAAACTGACAGAGGCACAGAGTTCTTATACAAGACACTCCATGAATACTTCAAAGAAGAAGTAATTGAGCATCAAACTTATACTCCTCGAACACCTGAACAGAACGACGTTGTCAAAATATAAAACCGCACTCTTGTTGAGGATGCTTGAATGATGCTTTCAGCTGCTAAACATCCTTTGTTCTTTTGGGCTAAAGCAATTATAACAGTATGTTATACTCAAAATAGATCCATCATAATCTTGACACATGAGAAGACTGCATATCACATCATCATATATAGAAAACCTTCAATCATATACCTTCACATCTTTGGTTGCACCTGTTACTTAACCAGAGATGGTGAAAATCTAGACAAGATGAAAGGAAAAGGGGATCTATGCATTCTGGTGGGATACTCCACTCAGTCCAAGGGATATCGTGTTTACAACAAGACAACCTAATTTATAGTTGAATCCACACATCTCAGATTTGATAAGATCAAAGAGATGACATAGATGTCTGTTGCTAATGACACTTCAGGCCTCGTTCCCCAACAACAAAAGCGTCAGATTATGACAACTCTGGCCCCGTCCCCCAACTACAAAATGTTTCTCCTTCAGCAGATACAACAGCTCCGTCACAACAAGAGTTGGATCTTCTTTTCGGTCCTTTGTATGATGAATTTTTCAATGCAGGTACTTCAAGTGTCAACAAGTCTTCTTCTCCCACCGACAATTCTAAACAACAAGACACACCACCTATAACGAATATTCAATCTTCAACAGAACTAACAACTCTAACAATAAATGTTAATGCTGAGGAAAACAACGATAATTAAGCAGTAGATACACAGGTTCAACAAGATGAATTTATCAATCCTTTTTGTACATCCGTATGAGAAATTCCTGAGTCTTCCTCACACAAGATTGATAATTCAAATATGCATACCTTTTATCAACCACACGATTCCTAATACTGATGGACCAAAGATCACCTATTATAATAAGTTTGTGGAAATCCATCTAAGCCAGTGCAAACAAGACGACAACTTATAACAAATCCTAAAATGTGTATGTTCACGCTCACCGTGAGTACAGCTGAACCAAAAACCATTAAGGAGGCAATGGCTGATTCAGCATGGATAGAGGCAATACAAGAAGAGCTTTATCAGTTCGACAGACTACAAGCCTGGGAACTTGATGTGTGTTTTACAAGCTTTAAATTTATAATACTAGAAATACCGATTTTTACTAAAAACACAACACTCGGGAAGTATACCCGTTCGTGTATAGTATAGCTTTAGGTAAGTCCAGGTTGTTCCACGGTAATTGATGTTTTTATAGTTTGTAATTAAGGTGCTAAGGCTAAGATGATTGTCACGTATCAAATTAACCAAGACGAGCATATATCGAATATTGTAAAGAAAGCGATTAAAAGATGATTCAAGCAAATGATTATGGTATGTTTATTAAGGCAATGATCACTTAGATAATGATATGTTTGGAATAATGTTTATAAGTTTAGAAAATAGATTATCACAAGTTATAAATCCTTTCGGCCTTTAAATATAACTAGTGATTATATGAATTAATAACAACAAATCCTTTCGGCCTTTATAAGTTATTATAATCCATATATATTTTGGAATGATAAAACATAAGTTTATAAGTATCCTTTCGACCTTTACAGTTAGAAAATCATGTTTAACCATTTCAATAAACTCATATCCAAACACTCCATATTCAAGATCACATATCGCCCAAACAAACATAAGATTACTACTCCATAATCAAAGAAGTAACAAAACACATTATGAACTCAAACAATTCAATAATAATCATATTCAAACGATAAACAAGATTATACCAAACTATAAGAGCAAATGATGGTGATTTCACAAGAATTTCGCAAGAACACTATATTATATTCAAAGCAGACCCGAAAACTATGAACAATTCTATCACAACACTTGTATTGATTAGATTGACTCTAAACACCTCCTTGGATGGAATAAAATTTAGAAATATGGATGAACATCAAGAAAGTTCAACCAAATTCTTCAAGAACTCCTCCTAACTTTGATTCTTCTTGTTGTGATGATTGTGTTACCAAGGAAGGTTTAGATCAAAGGTTTGTCAAGCCTTTATCCCCAAAAATACATATTCTAAGTGTTACATACGAAGTGGGATGATGTGTGTGAGGATGTATGAAATGGGAGAGCCAAGGAGGCTCTTTATAGGCTCTTCAGGGGTCAAAGTGCGCCGCATAAACTTATTTATGCGCCGCACATAGTGAGTTAATGCACTTAGCATTTAATTGCCTTTAATTTTTTAACATACTCAAAAGTGTGCCGCACTTTGGGTAAAACCACCGCACTTTTTGCCATTTCAGCACTTGGCCTTTTTCATGGTTGTAGATAATTGAATTCTCTTCGCGTGGCCGCCAGAATCGCGTCAAACGGAGTTTGTATGACCGAGTTATGGACAAAATAGTAAACAGATGCCGGGAAGCATTCAGCTTGGGTTTACTTCTTCGTTTAAGCTTCAATTCTTCGTGTAATCTTCCGTTTTCTTCCATGACACATACCATGAACCTATAATAGCAAATATAGTCGATTAAGTATCAAAAGTTCACGAGAAATGATAAAATAAATGCAAATAACGCCGCCAAAAACATGTATAATTTAGGCGTTATCAAATCCCTCCACATTTAGCTATTGCTTGCCCTCAAACAATTAAAGCGAGAAAACAAGATCATTTATCGTGATGTGGAAAAAAAATCATTTTAGCATTAACAAGTGTTTACCAGTTTTATAAATTTTCAGGCATAGACATATAACAGAGCACCTCACACAGGGAAAGTATTTGTTTTTGAATTCACACAAGTCACTTAGATAGAGTTTTATATTTTTAAAGTCACTCAATTGTACAAACATAATCTAGGTGGCTACCATATGCTTGTACTAGACACATAAACATGCCCGTTACAGCGTGAGCACCTAGACAAAAATCTCAAAGAGGCAAAATGTGATAATGATGTGGGTGAATAGCAGATACTTGATTCCATGTGCCAGAACTATGCCTTATACTTTGAACATTTATTATTTTTTTCTATTCTCTCTTTTTTTCTTTTTTTTTTAAATTCTTTTCATTCTAGATACTGCGATAACTAAGGCTGGTACAAAACTTCTTTGAGCATATACTTCTTGCTCTTGGGATACTTCGGGGATCTAAACACTAAAAGTAAGTGTTGCAGATACATGATTGCATAGGGATTTATTTCACCTCTTATCATACGACTTTGTCTATAAATTAACCTCACTGCGGTCTAGTAAATGATGAATAGCACAAGTTCTGGAGCTACTAAATTACCAGCCCACGCATATAACTGTATACCAATACCAATGTTCCAGAAAAGGCGACAAAAGTACAAATACACAGCCGTAACGATGGATGAGACACTTGCAATTGCATTCAACCCTAACTAGAACAAGCTAAAGGCAAAAATTATCTTAGGTATCAAAGGTGGATACCCGAATTCTTTATGGCTAAATCCTTACAATTTAAGTGGGTTGTTTTGTGCTAGTTAAAATGTTAATCCGGTTGGATTTGCCTTACTAAGCGTATGCCTTTTTTAAGTTTTTGGAAAAGCAATATACAAATTTTTAAATTTTCCAGAAAATATCAGTTGAAAGTTTGAAAATTTCTGTAGGGAAAACATGGAGGGACATGATTAATTTTTCCTATTTGCTACCCCTCCACACTTAAGTTGAACATTGCCCTCAATGTGAGAACTGATAAATATAGAAAATAGGGAAAATTAAGGGAAAACGGTACTTCCTGGGGTTCTTAAGTTCTTGGTTGAATTATGAAGGATATGGCGCGAAACGGAACGCCAAGCATGTGTATTCTACCACATGTAATATAATACTCCAATTATATAAGTCTCCAAGTGTAAAATGCCAACCACCAATCCAAGCTCCACCTGTTTTATTTAATCTGCAAAATAGACACAACTACAAGAAAAACATTAAATACAAAAGCGCACTTTCGTAGGCACCACGGTTGCATTTAGCGTATGCAACAAGCCTTTAAACCCCTCGGTGTCCCGAGTGGACGAGTTATAGTCTCGTGAGGGTTTCCAGTGAACACACCCACAAAGTTCAAAACATTCTTTTTGGATACAGAGATCGAGTAAGAAATACACGGGCCCATGGACATCAAACTTATCAAACTGCAAAAAAAATTTGTTATATATATGTATATTTTAGTTTTTTTTATATAGGTTTATTATTATTTACTATTACTACTATTATTATTATTATACTTAACTTGATTTAAGATTCCTTAATGATACGGTTCAAGTGGGAATGATCCACATTTAAACGTTGAGGGTATGGGGTCTTTGGTATATACTCACGGAATGGATATTCTTTTGTTTTTACCACGTGATAGCCCTTTTTTGATGTCTTAATAGGTTTATCTTTTTTGATTTTATTGTTAACGATAATAGGAGGTGGTGGATCTTTTTGAATTTTTAGAGAATCATCGGACTTTACACTCCCGGTGAATACGGCATTCACGTGTTTGGTTTGAGCTGGAGGAGGAGGTTATAGGGTCTTTGAGGGTAGGTTTCCTACGGTTTGTTTTGAAGTATGTTTGTGAATTTCTCCCTCTCAATCTATTTTTTTTTTTCTTTCCATAGTTTAATTTTAGTTGGGGAAATTCTTTTCGTTTTTGCTTCATTCTTTAAATTTCATATCTGTTAACATTGTTTTTGTAATTCTAATTTGCTTGCTCTGTCGACCATCTAAAGAATTTTGTGATTGATTTTTCAAATTGTTTTAGATTGAATTTCTTGGTCTGTCTGTTTTTAGACTCTTTGTTAGGTAAAACACCGATGATTTTACGATCGTCTCTATCATAGAGTTTATCATAAATAGTTCTTATGCTACGGATACATCTTTTAAAATCTTCGAGATCATTTCTTACATCATTGTTTAATTCTGTGAGCGATTTCTCAGAATCATTACGATCATGATGGGATTGATGAGAATACGAGTTATAAGAATTTTCATTTTGAGAACTCCATATTGGACATAATCTACTTCATGGCGTTCACACATCGGCGTGTCATCATTCATGTGTTTTTTAGAAGCGTGGTTCTCTCTAAGGTCCTGATATTTGTTACGCATATCTTGTAATTCTTCATTTAAGCTTATAATTTGAGAATCCATAGCCTTCAATTTTTCCATAAATCGAGAATTATCAGTATTACTATCACTTCCATCAACAAAGGAAACAGATTTTAGATGATGTTCGTTTTTAGATTTAATGGGCCAATTATGTTTGAAAAGGACTTTGTCCTCGAGAAATTAAAAAGCTTGATTTGGACTTTTGTAGAGGAAGATTACTCCAGCAGTTTCGTCCAAGAGTGCTTGAGTCGGTTCGTCTAGACCGTGAGAGAATATTTGAATAATAGCTCCTTTGGTCAGACCGTGCCCATGGAAATTCCATTGAAATTCCAAAGCATGGAAATTCCAGGCTTCGGTTTGACTTTCACATATGTTTTGAGAGAAATTTCTGATTTCAAGTAAAAGGTAGGTTAAACAGCGAAGGTGGAAAGAATTTGTTTATAAAAGCTTTTCTCATTTGTTCCCACGATGTTATAGATGTTATAGACTCTTCATTAAGTTCGTTAAACCAGATTTTAGCTTTATCACACAAGGAAAAGGGAAATATCAAAAGCTTTACGGCTTCACTCTGAGTTTCACCATATTTGAACATGTCGCAGATTGCGAGAAATTCACGGATGTGGTCATGCGGATCGGCCAGCTGAATACCATCGAATTTATTTTCCGAAATCATTTTTAAGTGAGTACTATTTATAACAAAGTTGTCATCGACATTGGGTTGAACAATGGCAGAATTAGGAGTCGGTGCTACAATCTTGGCATTTTCCCACATAGGTTGATCATCGGGATCGAGGATTATTATTTCTTGGAGCGGTAAATTTGGTTCTGGTTCGACATCCTCTTCAGGTATATTTATGATGATAAATTCATTAACGATAGGATGTTCGGTGGAAGATTTGTGTGATTCGATCTGAATGGATTCTTTTTGGATAATTTTAAATTTACAAGACCTTTTTATTAAATTTTTATTTAATTTATATATTAGACTTACTAGTTGTTTTTCGAAAGATAAGGGATTTATACATACGTTAAGCATTTTGCAAAAAGACATTTTTATATATATAATTAAGGCTAATAGGATAATATTCAAAATAAAATAAATTATTTTCATATATTTTTTTTATAGTTTTTTAAATTTATATATTATATATTTTAATTTAATTATATATCAAATAAGGATAAATAAATAAAAGAAATTTTTTTAAATAGAGTGCGGCGTACTTTAGAAAAAGTGCGCCGGCTTTTCTGGAATTTTTTTTCCGAATATTATTATAAACTAGATAATTACAAATACACAAGGCATATAATCAGATAAAATACAATTCCAAATGATTATAGAACATAAGACTAGCAGATTGTTGGTTTTGGTTTTGGTTTTTGAAATAAAGTTTTGTTTGTGAAATTTTGCAGAAAGTACGGCGTACTTGGGTAAAGTATGGCGTACTTTCTGGGTTTTCAGGAAAACCGTTTCAGGAAAACCAACGCACAAATAGGATGTGCTCGGCGACAAAACCTGAAGAAGAAAAATGATTGTTTGGTTCCGATACCAAAAATATACGGCAAGCTTTAAAAATTTTTGTGAAACAAAATAGCAACACCACAAATAAGCAACAAACTAAAACAACGTTAAAATAAGTCTCCTGCAAACGGCGAGCCAAAAACTTTGATGTGTGTTTTACAAGCCTTTAAATTATATACTAGAAATACCGATTTTAACTAAAACACAAACACAACACTCGGGAAGTAACCCGTCGTGTAATAGTATAGGCTTTAGGATAAGTCCCCAGTTGTTCCAAACGGTAATTGATGTTTTTATATTTTGTAATAAAGGGTGGCTAAGGCTAAGATGATTGTCATGTATCAAATTAACCAAGACGAGCATATATCGAAATATTGTAAAAGAAAGCGATTAAAAGAAGATTCAAGCAAATGAATTATGCGTATGTTTATTAAGCAATGATACACTTAATACTGATATGTTGGAATAATGTTTATAAGTTTAGTAAAATAGATATCCCAAGTTATAAAATCCTTCGGCCTTTAAATATACTAGTGAAAATAATGAATTAATAACAACAAAATCTTTCGGCCTTTATAAGTTAATTATAACCTATATTATTTTTGGAAAGATAAACATTAGTTTTATAAGTATCCTTCTGACGCTTTACACTTAGAAAATCATGTTAACTATTTCAATAAACTCATATCCAAACACTCACATAATCCCAAGATCACCAATCGCCCAAACAACATAAGAATAATACACATAATCAAAAGAAGTAACAAACACATTATGAGGAACTCAAACAACAATAAAAATCATAGTTTAAGGATAAAAAAGCATTATACAAATACCAAGAGGCAATGATGGAGATTTCACAAGAATTTTGTCATAGAACCTTTTTATATTCACAACGCAAACTCGAAACCTAAACAATTATGTTACATCGCTTATAGATTCAAAAAAAAAAAAAAAAATTAACACTTCACTAACACCTTTTTTGATGAATAAAAATATGAAATATGGAAACATAAGCAAGTTTAACCAAAATTCATCCAAGACTCACCAAACTTTGATTCTACTGTTGTGATGATTGTGTTACCAAGGTAGTTTAGATCAAAAGGTTTGTCAAGCCTTTATCCATCCCCTAAAATAATACCTATTCTAAGATGTTACAACCATGAAGCGTGGGATGATGCATGAAGGGAAGTATCTGAAATGGAAGAGCCGAAGGAGCTTTTTATAGGAATCTTCAAGTCAAAGTGTGCCTGCAATCAAAACTTTATTTGTGCGCTGCCCAAAGTGAGGTTAATGCACGTAGCATTTAATTTTCCTTTAATTTTCTAACAACACAAAAGTGTGCCCGCACAAACTTTATTTGGTGCGCTGCAACTTTTTGGCCATTTTAGCACAAGGACTATTTCATTGTTTGTAGAAAATTGAATTCTCTTCGTGTGGCCCGCCAGAATCGCTTCACACGGAGTCGTATGACGAGTTATGCCAAAACAGTTAACAGGTGTCCCGGAAGCATTCGCTTGGGTTACTTCTAATTTTAAGCTATTCCCCAAAAATTATTTTATCACCCCCTTCATGTAATCTTCCATTTCTCCACGTCCCATACCAGAACCTATAATAGAAAATATATCGATTAAGTAATCAAAATACACGAGAATATGATAAAATAAATGCAAAAAAACACCGCCAAACGATGATAATTTAAGGCAAAATCATAACTCCATTGACAAACCCTTTAGCAAGACTGTAATAAAGCTAAAGTGGTTATGGAAGAACAAAAAGGATGAAGATCAAACTGTAATTCATAATAAGGCACCACTTGTAGCTAAGGGATATGCTCAGGAAGATGGTATTGATTTCTAAGAATCATTTGCTCCAGTCGCTTGCTTGGAAGCTGTTCGGATTTTCGTCGCCTATGTTGCATACAAGTCTTTTCCAATCTACCAGAGTTTGTGACGAGAAACTGGCATTCCTTAATGGTCCACTAAAGGAGGAGTTTTATGTTGCACAACCCGATGGGTTCGTTGATCCTGATCATCCAGAAAAGGTTTACCATCTAAGAAAAGCTCTATATGGATTGAAACAAGCTTCGAGAGCCTGGTATGATGAACTCTCAAATTTCCTGATGTCTAAAGGTTTTACTAAAGGTTTTACTAAAGGTACCATTGACCCTACTCTATTTACGATAAGATACGGGGAGGACATTCTACTTGTGCAAATTTACGTCGATGACATTATTTTCGGGTCTACAAACCCTAAATTTTCTAAACGATTTTAAAAATTAATGCATAATAGATTTGACATGTCCTTAATGGGGAAAATGAAATTCTTTTTAGGACTTCAGATCTACCAATTCCCAAGAGGTATCTTTATCAATCAGGCCAAGTATGGTTTAGAAATTCTTAAAAAACATGGTATGGAAAATTGTGATACCGTTGGTACACCAATGGCTACTAAACCTAAACTGGATGCAGACTTGAGTAGAAAACTCATAGACCAAACTGACTACCGTAGTAAAATCGGGTCACTCATGTACCTGGCATCTAGTAGACCAGTCATAGTGAAAGCAATATGTTATTGTGCACGTTATCAAGCACGGCCGACTAAAAAACACCTCAAAGAGGTTAAAAGGATCTTTCGATACTTAAGGGGTACCATTAACATGGGACTCTGATATCCGAAGGATTCTGGCTTTGAACTAACAGCTTTTTTCAGATGCCGACCATGCCAGATGTCTTGATACGCGCAAAAGCACTTATTAAGGAATACAGTTCCTAGGTTATAAATTAGTCAGCTGGATAACAAAGAAGCAGGAGTGCACTGTAATGTCATCAGTAGAGGCAGAGTGGGTGGCGTTATCTGCAAGTTATGCTTAAGTAATGTGGATGAGGACACGGCTTAAGGATTATGGCTTCAACTACAACAAAATACCGTTGTATTGCGACTCTCAGTCATCCATAGCAATCTCATGCAACCTCGTGCAGCACTCACGTACCAAGCACATCCATACTCGATATTATTTCATCAAGGAACAGGTTGAAAACGATATAATTGAATTGTACTTTGTCTGAACTGAATACCAAATAGCTGATATGTTTACTAAAGCCTTACCTGAAGATAGGTTTCAGTATCTTATCAGACGAATTGGTATGAGATGTTTTGACTCAGCAAGAACTGGAGGTTCAGGCAATGAATCTCTTGTATATTTTTTCAAACATCGACTTGTAAATATTTTTGAGAAAAGCAAAATACAAAAATATAAAACCTATAAAACCAAATAAAAAAATATAAAATTTCAAAAAGAAAATACAAAATCAGAAAAATCAAAAATTTCCAAAAAGAATCTTCTCGACATGTCTCCTTACCTTGAAACCAAACATTTTATGTACCATAAATGTTTATTAACATCGACTACTGCGCATGTAACTTGAAGTATTCGTGCAAGAGATCAAAGGAGAGTGTACCCAATAATGCGCTATCCTAGCGTTAGAAGAGAAGTCTTCTAATATGAATTTTTCAAAAATGTTGACATAATTATTTCAGAATTTTCTTCAATTAAAATTCAAAATCTTTCAAAAATTGTTGTTCAACACTCACATCCCTCATAAAGAATTTACAAGACAATTCTTCTACATTTAGTGTCATTTTAAAAATGAGTCAATGTTTAAGGGGGAGTTTTTTGAAAAACAAATGTTTTAATGTTCTTGGATACTCTAGTTAAATTCTTTCGGTATTCAAAACATTTACACTAAAATTTATAACAATTGGTAATAATAATGACAACTCACAATAGAATCTTTGTTATACGATGATCCAGTGTGTTAGCATAATTTTTCAAGAATTCTTCAATGACAATTCATAATCTTTTAAAATTGTGGCACGGACCTAGCTCAAGCCTCAATTTTATATTCATTTTATAACTTGGTATCATTTTTTTTATGTCAAAATATGTAAAATTGAGGGGGGGGGGGGCAAGTTAATGTTCCATATAATTCAATTAGCTAAATTTATCCACATAGAATTTCAAAAAAAACTAAGTAATAGTATTTAAAATAAGGGGAAATGTAATTAAAATGTGATATAATCGACTCAAAATGCCTAAAGTATGTGGAATGAATTGTGCAATAATTCAAAGGTTTTATGGTTCGATCTTATACCCAACAACATCTTAATTTCATGACGATTCTGAAGTCATAAGGTGGTTAGGTTAGGAATTAGTCCTATGATCCAACCATAACCGGAGGGATCTACCCAAGGACAATACATAGCTAGAAATAGTAGTCCTTAGGTATGATTGGAGATGAATGAGTAAAGGGAATAATGCCGACTAAGATTGAGCTAACACTAGAACAATCACAACAAGGTGTTAGTAATGACGTCTTGGTAAGCATTGAAGGGGTTGAAGAATGAAAAACAAATGTATGGATAAAGGGTCAAAAGAAAGCAGCCCTCTACAAACATTTAGGCAAAAACCGGGTCAATACATAATCTATCGGTTTTCACAAAGATGAATTCTGATATTGAAGAATAACATCGTGGACTCAATGATACAATGCACAACACTTCTCAGCCATTCAAGTTTCTCTTAAAAGATACTTGTCTCATTTGTCATGGAGATACACACGACTTCTATTGACTTTCTCACTCCGAGTTAGTTGATATTGAATTGGTGGCAGTCTTCTCCACTCTTCGAGTGCTAAAACCAAAACGCACAAATCGAGTCTAGAGCTAAGAGATCAATAAATAAGTCTCATTAGGACACATTCCATTAAAAACACTTGTTGAACATCATCAAGTTCACAAGTTGTTAACAAGAGTCCTACGCATTATCCTTGTGATTTTGCTAGAACATCCGAGTGATACTTAAGTATTCACAGTGAAGATGGAAATCCTGCTTGAGCTAACATCAAACAAGATCTTGGTAGGTGACTTGCGAGATTCTAAATGAATCAAGCTTGTGTCAACTTGATATCGATCTTGGTCCAGTAAATGAATTGAAGACTCAATAAAAAAGATAGTAACTATCTGATTCACTCATATTGTGTTCTCTGCTTTGAGACGTTCCAGTATTGAGAGCAAGCAAGTATGGTGAATCTAATGCATACGCGCTAGAGGATCTAACACTTTGAGCTGGAAACCCTATCAATCAGGTTCTTCTAAATTAAACCTACCTTATCATAGGTACAGTATTTATACTGTAAAACGGTCCTCACAGAACCGGAGGTTAATACAACCGAATCTCGACGAATGACAAAGTCATATTCGTCCATATCTGCTGTTTATCACTAACTTTAAAATGCAGGTATAAACGACGGTGTTGCAGTCTCATTCCAGCAGAGTCCGATTAATTACCACATGCTCATGCTCAAACTACAAAGACATACTATAATCATCAAGATTCAAAGATCAAGAAAGCTTAAGAATTAAAGACAAAGACTTCCGCAAACTCTGATATACAAGACATTCCTTTAAGATATCAAGTCTATCAAGGGAGATTGTTAGCAAGCTTTCAAGATGATGCAAAGTATGAGCATGTTGGTCAAGACACAAGATCGCAAGGTGGCAAAGACGATCAAGACAAACAAGGAAAAGATTTAAAGATCTCGGAACTAAAGACAAAGTCGAAAGACAATGACAAAGGCAAAAGATCAAAGATCAAACAGCATGAAGGAACAAGCCTACAACATAATAAAGACAAAAGGTTCAAGAACTCAACAACAAAGTAATCTCAAGAAGATTAAGGAAGCAAGATTCAAGATCTTACCTCAGGAATTCGAAGACCACGCATTAGGGGAGATTGTTATCCTCAAAATATGTTTTTGAACATGGAAGCTCAGAATCTGCAAAAAGCCTCGCTTTAGGGGAGATTGTTAGCCTCAAAATATTAAGTCAAACAAGGAAGCTCGGCTACAAATCCTGGAAGCTTGGTCTTTACTTAATTATATGTTGTAATAGGCTAGAAAGGGTAAACGGGCTCGTCTAGTAATATAATATTGTATGTGTATCGGGCTAAAGCCCAAGTTAATCCTGAGCCCATCCCACCTAGAAAGCCCACACGTCTCACTTAAGTAAAGTGGGTATATAAACCCTTTTCCACTAAGGAAAAGGGTGTTGGTTGTTCATTTGTAATTTCTTTCTTACACATAGTAATCCAAACACTCTCTTATTTCCTCTCTCTTTTCTTCTCATCTTCTTCCTCTTTTCTTTCTTTATTCTTATCTTTATTTCTTGGTTTGATTATAGAAGTAAAGTGATTCTTGGTTCCTACACATACCCATCACAATCGTCACACGACATGGATAGCGGTAACAAAAGGATGGGTGGCATAAAAAACAAACCTTTAACCACGCTGGGGATTCGTGTGCATCACAAAACATATTCCATCACATCATCACAACCATAACCAACCGAAACACATTTTTCCCAATGACCGCTTATTGTTTAAATAAACGAACCAAACAACCACCAAATACTCACAACGCATATAATAGGCCCCATGTAATGGTATATCTGGCTCAAACATTTAAAGAAACGGATAAAGAGGATACACTCGCCATGGCTGCAACCACAATAGGTCGCCCCGCCAAGGTGCGGAGAATCGTATCTTTATAGAATCCACTTAGAGTCATCACAACCTCTAACAATTGATACCACCATCAAGCTCATCTCATAAGTAGAGTTTTTAGGAACAAATAGCACCATTAATATGGGCCGAAACAAAATTACACAATTGTCATTTCTAGGGGCTAAAAAAGCTTGCATTATAATTTAAGATATGGGTGCTTCTTTCGCCTTATGTAGCATGCTTATGGCTTACTTAATTTTGGACTTAAGTTTGATAAGAGTACTTTTTGTAGCTAAAATTTAATCTAATAAGCCGTAAGCGAAAACAAACACCCCCTTACTTTACAATCCACTCATTTAGCAGCTTAATCGACGTAACTTATATACCATTAGCCTATTTTTAAGCATAGTTGTCAATTTATGTTATCAATTTTCACTTCTAATATATAATAAGCTCATAAATTAAAAGATCCAGCAAAAGTAACAATCACCAAACACTAAACAATATAACTTTTTAAAAGAGTACCTTGTTTAGCTATAGCTTATAACGGCCATAAACACCAAATACCCAACAACACCAACTATAAGCACCATCTTAATCCAACAGAGTTCTGTCTAAGAAGCAGCCACCATGGTCACACGCCCATCACCAAAATACCGTTTTACCACTTGTAAGCCTATCCCCATTGTCACACACCCGTCATCATCACACGGCATGGATAGCAATAACGAAAGTTGTGTGAAACGGTGAGGGATGAAACAGGTCAAAGAGAGAGAGAGAGAGAGACATTATACTATTTATTTAAAGTTGTTAAAAAATAGATCTGAGTATGATGTTGATGATGTGGTGGTATATGTATCTGATGCACACGTACCCCCCACGTGGTTAAATGGGTCGGGTAAAAAAAGAATTAAAAAACGCCATTGGGCGGAAAACGGCGGAAAAACCGGGCGGGTTTTCAAGCGGGTCCAGCCGAGTATCAGGCAACTTCCGGCGGGTGGGTAGCACTTCTGGCGGGTCAACCCAAAAGCATTTATTATAATGTGCTGGCAAGTTATAATTATATAAATACTCAATTTCCGGTTGAAACGACGGCGTATTGAGTATTTATATAACCAACACAAAATTTAGCCCATCAAGATAATAGAAGGAGCCCAACAAGGCCAAAATATTTTTTTTTTACAAAACGTACTCTTAAATACAACAAGTTACGAAAACTACTTTAAACTTTAGCTATTTAAGATTTTTTATATAACAAACTTTATTTCTCATATATGTAACATATATTTATCGATTTATTCATAAAAAATACAGCACTAAAAAGATGTTTCAATTGCGAACAAAACAAGCCCAATATTGTAATACTTCTGACATACGTATAATTTTATAAAAAATGTTGAATTTAATATATACGAGGCCTGACCAAACCCGTGCGTTGCACCGGGCTTGGTTTGTGGCAAAAATGTTATTGTTACCGTCCTGTTACAATTCTTATAGTTTCAAGTTCATCTCAATTTTACTAAAGTTATAAAAGAGTGGTAAGTCTTTTCTCATTTGAGTAGTGTAGGAAACACCAAATGCACATGATATTCTATAAAACGCTCTAACTTTGAACAAAGAGCGTATTGAGATTGTCAACCAACCGTTTTGCCAAATCGATGCTACCGGGCTTGTTTTTGTGTAAAATATTTTTATTAATTATGTGAAACATAGTATAAGTTCATATCTAGATGAAGGTGTCAAGTGTGAGCCTTTCTTGGGAATATGTCTCACTTCACGCATAGGAACTGGTGTAATTTTGCCAACAATGTACTTGTCAATCAAGTTCACAGCACATCAGTTTAGCTAGTAACTCCATGTTTTAAAAAGTAGAGTATACCTTAGAACCAAAACGTACATTGAAGGCTCCATTTCAAATGTCAGCAACATTTGCAGGCTACATTTGAGCCCGCACGTTCCAAACATAAGCAACATGTATCACGACCAAGAACCATTAGAAAAGTAAAAACCAAAAGTGGATAAAAAAGTCACGACCACCTTGTTGATACTCAAAATCACCTACTTGCATCATACCATTTTCATTCTATCCCTAATCACCACCCCATTCGACATGCCTTTTGTTGGTCTCATATTCTTCCTAAAAAAATTCGTACTTGGTCTACCGTACAGTCAACCAAATAACAAATATACAAACCCATTATGCCCCATCGCTCATAAGCGAGCCATTGTTTATCCAAATCCATTTGACCCGTAACTTTACGCGCTATGCTTATTACTCCGTAGCTTATATTATGCCTGCAAAATTCATAATCCTTGTGAAACTATCTAAAGATACAATTCAAGTAAACCTAGCACTAACTTAATTTGATTAAATAGTTTAAGGTGTCCAAACAAAGTACGAACCATCAAATAACAAATTCTAAATCTTTGAAGATATAATGTAAATATAAATAAAATAAATATGCTAATAAAGCATCACTCAACTTCCCAAGGATACATGTCATGGAGAAAAAAAATGTGGCCTCGCTAAAAGATGAGTTCGTGGATGATGAATATATACAATATGAATGACGATATTTGAGGCCCTCCAAATAGGCATTGTGGTCCACGGTCTCCTGGAAAAAATAGGAATACGGTTAGAAATCCAAATGCCTATATGTAGTCAAAACACGCAAGTGACGCAAATAGTAATACGATTAATTAGACAATTCATCATTTTGACATAAAATTCATCTACCAAATTAGAATTAGTCTAAAGAAAAACTAAATAACAATATAATATTTTGATAATATAGATTTTGGAGGTTTTATGAGTAAAACTAAATTCTAACCCTTTTTTAGTTAGAAATCATATACTGTTTCCTAATCGACCCATTCGCAAGTAAATAAACTGAAACACCTCTAATAAACAGCCTTTAATTAGGTTGTAGTAGAAATGCATGTTTACCTTTACACTTGATATATCACAGTTCTTTTCTAATCACACCCGGAAACTTGGTAAGCCAAATGACCTGTTTCATTTATAGGCTGCAAGATCGTACAGTGGGTATTAGTAAGTAAATACCTTAAAATTTTCTTATAAGTAGTTTACTAATTGATAAGTTTAGAGTGTTTAACAAACCTAAAAAATATGCTAGTTATAGACTTATATTCTTTCGGTGCATCTCAAGACTCTCTTTTATATGTTTCTTAAAACTTTCTTGTGTTGTTGCTGCATACAGTAATAACAGTTAGCTGTTGAAAACATTAGGAAACCAAAATTATTAGTTTTTTTAGATTAGCATCCTATAATATATAATCGTCTAGTTTTGTAGTACTTGAGGATCGTCATTTACACGCTAGCATGGTACCAAGTCTAAACCCAACAACCCCGCAATACAGAATCCCCACATATATGGCAAATAAAATTATGCTCTTGACAATAAAATTCTTTTTCATACAAGTTTTTAAACCTAGACCAAACATGATGCTAAACGTATGTGACATATAATTATTAAGTGATTTTAGATAGCTGATAAACAAAACAATTTTAGCCAACATTCGAAACTACTCATTTAGATAATTCATACAGTCTACCCTTTTGTTCGGCCATTAACTTTTATCACAATGAAATCATATCAGGAGTGCTTAATTTTGTTAATAGTATCAATACCATAGTTTATTACTTTGTTAAATACAAAACCAATCAATATCATTTGTTCTATAATTGAGCGGATAGGTTAAAAAAGCTATTCCCAAACACCCTTTAACTTAGAACCAATTATCTGTTTTGCTTTGATTTTCTATGTGTCCTATAAAATCATCTACTTCGGTTCACAATATTCCGATAACGGCACCAAACTTTCCCGGGTTTGGGCTTGGCTGATAACCAACCCAAACCTCACCACTAAATTCTGCATCATGAACTCAGGGTCAAACTAAAGTAGCTCAGTTAGTATGGTATCGTCATCATTATAGTCAAAGATATCACAGCCTTATGAAAACTCAAGCAACTTATAATATTCAATGTAACAAAAGCGTGTGAGTAAAAATGTATATCAGTAAGAGCTTACCAGACCAAAGCTATATTTTTTAGTTATTTAGTATTTACTTTTTCTGGATTTACATCCCTAACACCTTCCCAAATCATTAAAAAGCCACATTTATTATAATAAAGTTTTCTAGCACATCATGAGCTTTTATGATCACCTATAAAAAGTATATTATGCCATAAGCTTACAGAATGTGAAAGTAAGAATCATTCAACTTATAAACTAATGACTTGAAATAACAGTTCGATTATCATATTTGAGACTTTCGCGTCTAATGAGTAGCTAGTTATGATATCATACGATATACGATGAAACTCGGCTTCAAGAACACATACCTCGGGCGAACTTTCTTAGCATGCTTAACATGCTGCTACAATAGATCCTTAGCACATAAGTTCTCAACATTTTCGGTGCTCTGCGACCAAAAAAGGGCAAAATTTTAGAAATTATTAATGCCATCCTCTTAAATTTTTAGAAACTATACTGAGAAAAAGTTATCATACATATTTTTTAAACTTCTGGTGAAGACATTGTCAAGACAATTTTATTAAGGAAATGTAGTGATTGAAACTAAAAACAACAAACCCCCTTTTTGTGACCCATCTTGACCCAACCCTCTTTTGACATGTTACCCAACCGACACAACCCACTCATTTTACCACCGCTAAAGTAGCTATATGCGTAAGTGAAAAGAATAGGAATTTGAAATTTTTTGGTCGAGGTAATCTGATACATATTCATCGGCTCTAAACAAATAATTATATAAGGATTCCAATGGCTCTAAAAGTTTTTCCAGTAACAGAAGTGTTTATAACTTAAGGAGTATTCAATACATTAAAATACCAGATCCTAGTGGCGAGATATGTTTCTATGTATCTGAGACTATTGACCTGCACCATGTCTCCTGAATTCACCTCTACAATATATTCATAAAACGATCCAAGTCGGTCTAAAATTCAATTTGTACATAAACATAGTGTTTCGTAATAAACTTACTAAAGCTTCTAAGAGCTTGAGCTTTAAAATAAAGTCACCTTCTAAAATGACTAATTACGACATCTAATCTCTTTGTTTTTCAGTGATTCTAAGTGGGTTATTTAAAAAAATGCTTAATGAGCAAACCACACGAAATACAAATATGGTACCTAATTAAGTCCAATATCTACAATCCAATCAATGCATAATTCTTTGTATGTCATTAAAACAGTTTATCAAACACCTAATATGCAAGATGAACAAATTAACAAAATAAATAAAAATTGTACATTCTTATCATCAACATACCTCGACATCCATTTTGAAATCGATTGTTTGTGAATCAGCTCCATGATTGAAATCGATTGTATTTCTTTTTGGTTTTAATCTGGTGATTCAAAATGATGTGTATCAAAACTCCACTGTGTGTTTTCAAATTGGGGTTTTGAATGCTTTATAACTCTAATTGAATGGTCTGTAGCTCCTTGATTCATTATAACTCCATCCTTGATCCTTAAAAGTTTTTTTTGTCTTTTTTTTCTTTTTTTTGTTTTTTTTTTTTTTTTTTTTTTTTTTTTTTTTTTGGTTTTTTTTTTTTTTTTTTTTTTTGTTTTTTTTTTTTTTTTTTTTTTTTTTTTTTTTTTTTTTTTTTTTTTTTTTTTTTTTTTTTTTTTTTTTTTTTTTTTTTTTTTTTTTTTTTTTTTTTTTTTTTTTTTTTTTTTTTTGGTTATTTATTTTTTTTTTGTGGTTTTTTTTTTTTTTTTTTTTTTTTTTTTTTTTTTTTTTTTTTTTTTGTTTTTTTTTTTTTTTTTTTATTTCTTTTTTTTTGTTTTTTTTTTTGTTTTTTTTTTTTTTTTTTTTTTTTTTTTTTATTTTGTTTCTTTTTTTTTTTTTTTTTTTTTTTTTTTATTTCTTTTTTTCTTTTTATTTTTTTTTTTTTTTTTTGTTTTTTTTGTTTTTTCTTTTTTTCTTTTTTTTTTTTTTTTTTTTTTTTTTTTTTTTTCTTTTTTTTTTTTATTTTTTTTTTTTTTGTTATGTGTGTTTTTTTTTTTTTTTTTTTTTTTTTTTTTTTTTATTTTTTTGTTTTTTTTTTTCTTTTTTTATTTTTTTTTTTTCTTTTTTTTTTTTTTTTTTTTCTTCCTTTTTTTTTCTTTTTTTTTTTTTTTTTTTTTTATTTTTTTTTTTTTGTTTTTTTTTTTTTTGTTTTTCTTTTTTTTTTTTTTTTTCTTTTTTTTTTTTTTGTTGTTCCCTTTTTTTTCTTTTTTTTTTGTTTTTTTTTTAAGAGTTTTTTTTTTTTTTGTTTTTCTTTTTTCTGTTTTGTTTTTTTTTTTTTTTTTTTATTTTTTTTTTTTTTGTTTGTTTTCTTTTTTTTTCTTTTTTTCTTTTTTTTTTTATTTTTTTTCTTTTTTTTTTTTTGTTTTTTTTTTTTTTTTTTTTTTTTTTTTTCTGTTTTCTTTTTTTTTTGTTTTTTCTTTTTTGTTTGGTTGTTTTTTTTGTGTTTGTTTATTTTTTTGGTTTTTTTTTTTGTTTTTTTTTTTTTTGTTATTTTTTTTTTGTTTGTGTTTTTTTTGTTTCTTTTTTTTTTTTTTTTTTTTGTGTTTTTTTTGGTTTTTTTGTTTTGTTTGTTTTTTTTTTTTTTTTGTTGTGTGTGTGTTGAATGCTTTATAACTCTAATTGAATGGTCTGTAGCTCCTTGATTCATTATAACTCCATCCTTGATCCTTTAAAGTTCTTGTAACTCCATGATTCTTTGTATTCCTGTTAATTGGAATAATTATTGTAACCGGCGGGTATATTGATTTTGGAGAGGAACTTACATGTAACTGATAAACCTAATTTATACCGCCTCATCAATGGTGGAAAATATAACAGTAGAAATTTCCTGTTGGGCCTATTAAAAGGCCACGATACTTAATGGCACAACTCATTACTACTACACATTTATTATAAAAACTGAGTCTTATATTATAATAGATTTTTAAAAAAATAAAAAAAATTCAAAACTGCCATTAAACTAAATAATAATTTTAAAATAACCTACATTGGTTAAAAGACGAACAATTCTATTAAAATTTAAATTATATAAATAATTCTATAGTTTTGGCTATTTACGACTATTTTATATAACAAACTTTCTTTGACGAATATCTAACATATATCTGACAACCTCTTTGATAAAAATTATAACGACGACTACGCCTCTAGATTACGAACAAAACAAGCCAAATATTGATACGATTTTGAGATACGTACGATTTTGTAAAACTATCGACGATTAATATACATTAAAAAAATATTCAAAGCACACCTTTAACTTATCTTTTAACTTTAAAAGCTACCCTAGAGTTTAATGAAAACTAAATATGTTGAAAAGGAAGATAGTTTAGATTTATAAACAGGAAGATAGTTTAGATTTATGAACAAATTTATAAAATTTTACTTCTTACAAAAATTAAACGAATCTTTGACAAACAAATAAAAATAGCCCCGTCGCAACGATCGGGCATTATTCTTCCTCTAGACAAACTCAACACGAAACTTTTAGCAAAATATATATTCGACAACAAAAGATAAATAAGCCCGCCACATCACACGAGCTGCATTTCTCCTTGTTAACATCAAGATTTATAGGCACTATCTACACTATGTATAAAAAAAATCTTTAATCTTAAATGTTGAAAAATTAAGCAAATTATATATAAAAACTATAAACTTTTATTATTATTTGCGTTTATAACTCATATTATTTTCAATCAGTTTGAATAGTGTTTGATCAATGTTTTGAAAACCGAGTTTCTGATCGACTCGATCGAGTCACCGGGTTACCGGTTCAACCGATTCGACCACCGGGTCAACCCGGTCTTCCACAAACATAAAATTTATATATATTTGGAATGATATAAAAAGTATATATATAATATAATAGTATACAGATATGTATATTAATAGATATATAATATATATATATTATGTTATTTTCTATATATATATATATATATATATCGAAAACCGAGTTAACCCGGGTCACTTCAAACCTGGCGGGTCTAACTAAGTTTCGAAAATATAATACCAGGTTTAATTTGACCCATTGTTTTGACCGGAACCGGTTGAACGGACGGGTCAAACCAGGTTTCAAAACATTATGTTTGATCCCCAAATCCTCAAACTTTTATTATTTTTCGTTTATAACCCATAAATTTCTTTTTATCACAACAACTATATGACGCTATAAAATCCCGTTGCTATGTACGGATAATCGTCTAATAAATACATAATAGAAGTTTGATGACTGCATCATTTGGGTAATCGTCTAATAAATACATAATAGAAGTTTGATGACTGCAGCATTTGGTGATGTCGTTTCTGGTCTTATCTCGTCCAAAAAACAAAACAGAAAACAAGTTATATCAATTCTAAATTGATAGTCTGCATGCAAAACAAACAAGAACATGTAATTATTACCTTTATTAAAACCCGGTACCGGGTCACCCAACTGCATTTAATGTGTGTTGGGTCGACCCGCCGGAAACCACTATTCCCGCCTGAAACCCGGCTGCCAGAACCCACCGGAAAATTAACCATGACCCGAATCACTGCATTTAATGCTTTTTGTGGTGTCCTTTCAGCTGTACATGTGTTGTCTACATCCCACTCTCTCACCATCGTTATACCAAACCTACCCCCAATTCTTTCTCAGATCCACATCTCTCTCTCATCACACCGCTTAAAACATACACACCAAATCTGTCTCATACACAGTTGAAAACACACACAATTCTGCCGACCTCCGCCAACCCCAAGGTGCGTTTTATTCATGCTGTATTTATTTTTCTTTAATATTTGGTTTTACCCTAATTTTTTTCCAATAATTATAATTCATTTTTAAAAATTGTTGATACCTACAGATTTATGGTTCGGGATGCTATTTTGTTTGAAGATTTGAAATTAAAGGTATGTTATTTTGTTTGAAAGTGTAATAGATTCTAAAAAAATTGTTTTTTTTTCTGATTTTGTTGAATATTTTTGGGTATTGATGGATTAGTCTACCCACGTTTTCTCCTAATTGTTGCAGCCGTCATGTATTTGGTTTCTCCGGTGAAGCTACTTACGGTTGTCCATCTGATTCAGCGTAATTTTAGTGAGCTTTGTTTACATTTGCTTTGTTTTTAATCAAGTAATCATACCCAAAATCATTAGGTTGATAATCTTTTGAGATTTGTTTGCATTTGCTTATTTTGTAAATATAAATGCAATTGAGACCATTTAAAAAATGTTTAATTATTTTTTAAGAGGGTGTTTATTTATGTTTATTTTTTAGTTGTTCGTGGTTCAATTTATGTGGAATTTGAGTTTTCTGTCGTTAATTTTGTTTGATTTTGAAATTAGGGCTTTGTTAAAATTTTGGGGCATTGTATTTCAACAGAACGACGGAATAACCTGAAAGCAGCAAATTCCAGAGATGGAGGAGATGTGATTTTCATTTTCTACAAGGGAGTCGGCTTATAAGACATTGCTTTAGGCATTGAATTCAGGTATGGGTACACTCAAATGGCTATACAATGCAATGAAACTGTTACTTTAGAAACTTTTTAAAGCTTTAATATGTAGTTAGAATGGCACAACAAATCTGATTTTAATATTTTTTTCTCTACTTGCAGGTGAGAAGCGTGTTTCGAAGGCTGACACTTTAGGCATTCCCCTCTTCGACATGTGAATGCCAAATACCATCAGAATTGGACGAGGGCATCAATGCAACTTATGCTCAATTTTGTACCCCAACAGGTGATAGTCTACACTTTCATTCATATTGATTATGTTTTTATAGCGCATCCTGTATTTCTGTTTTTCAAACGTAATCCAACACATGAATGCGTATGCCAAAAAAGTATATAATAAGCACCACTAATATACGCACCAACCAACTTATCCTTAACAAATTAGGCTAAACGGTCACCTCAGATATTGTTTGGTGAACCAATGAAACTGTCTTGATAACATTTTTACGAGGCCCATAAACGATGATTACTTTTTGTCGTGGTTTACAAATTCTCTAACGACGACGCTGTGTACAACGGTTGTTAGACCTACAAGTATTTCTTAGCGCGGTATGCTCCATTAGTCTGTTAATATATGTCACATACGTCATAGTTTGCACATCTTGGCGGGGCAAGTTACTAGTCTTGCAGTCATGGTGGATGCATACTCTTTGCGACAAAAGCCTGCCTTATTTTGGTTGGCTTAGGGTATTTCTGTTTCTACTAATCCTCAACACGGTAGGCGATAAAACCCTGCATTATCGGCTTAGGGTGGACTGTTTTATGGGCCCAAGTAAAACACCTTCGATTGATTATTGATTACTCAAAATTTGTTTTTTTCGGGTTCTTAGGGTCAAAACAATAAATTTGGGTGGGATACGGAAAGAACAAAAACTGAGGCTGTGTGGGTTCAAAGAAACCAGAAAAAGAAACCAAAAAGGGTTTGGGGTCCGGTTCTTGGGGGTAAAAAGGTGATCACTGGGAATGAAGGTGGATGTGGTACCAAGAAATTAGTTGTAGTGTAAAGCTAATGCAGTTTGAGGGTGTTCGGGATTATTATATTTGGAGTTACCATGGTGCGCTTGCAGCTGTGGACACGAAACAATCTTATGTTTGGGCTTATGAGCTTATATCGTTGCAGCTTATGTTCATAATCCCCTCTTTAGGCTTATTTTTTAACCTATGAGTATGTAGGTTTATTATGTCATAATAAAGACCTATGAGTACGTAGGTTTATTATGTCATAATAAGCTTATATGAGCCCATGAGTTTCAAATAAGACGGAAAATATGGTTTATGAACATAAGTCAAAACACATTGCTACAGCTTAAATAGTCGGCTTATGGCTTATTTGGATTTGGGCATATGTTTCGTAAACTCACTTTTTTGGCTTATTACCTACCATACTTTAGCAGCTTTTAACTATAGGTGATCCTTTAAGTGGGTAATGAGTCTAAATAGGTTGACACTGATTGGTTTTCGTTCAGGATTGCTAGGTCAAATCTGACCCAAGCTTATTTTTTTATTAAAAACTATTAGTTAATGTCAAATATGAAGTATTTTTTTTGGAAACCATATTATGCATATAATAAGAAATACATAAAGTAGGACATACAGGAAGTAGGACATGATAAAATAGCTACTGCCATTTTGTTGCCTAAAACTTTTTACAAGTTAGGAAATTATAATAAGGTTTATAGAACATCAAAGCACTCCCAAGGAAATATACGAAAAATACTGACAATGATATATTATTTGAATTTGTGAGAATGCTGATATGGACTGGTATTTATGGAAATTGTAGAATTTGAAACAAGCTTCCATAGCTTTGAAGCAAGGGAAGAGCATGATCATAGCAGGACTAGCTGAATCAAAGAAAGACCATGCAATTGAATTGCTTGCAAAGCTAAAAGTTGGAATGGACGAGCTTCAAATAATCACAGAGGATAGAAAACGAGAAGCTGTAGTACCTAAACAAAAGGAGCTTCTTCAGTATGTTGGAGGGTAAGTATCAATATACCTATGCAAATATTTACTTTAGCCGTGGTGAAATGAGTGGGCAGCGCCAGTTGGGTAACATGTCAAAACGGGGTTGGGTGAAAATGGATCATTTTGGAGTTTTTTCTTTTCTTGACAAATATAAAAAAGGTAATATAATTTCTGTTGTAAAACACTGCAGTAAGTTGTAATAGTTAACGTAGAGTCGTAGGCGTACATCCAAACATTCTTTATATTAATTGCTACTCTCTTTCTTTTACAAACAGACTAATATTGTACATGAATTGTAGGGTAATCTACGAAAAAATATGACCAAGGACGAAAGGAAAGCTTTAATCAAAGTAGGGAGAGATGACAGTGTGAAGTCCCAATTAAAGGCTGTTGTCAAGCAGTAGAAGGTGCGTTTTCATATCTCTGTTGTTTCCTGCATTTTCGTGAATCATTGTGCCCCCTGTGTATTTTGTTTTTTTGTAAATTTCTTTTAAAATCTGTTTTTTATATGTGTTTTGATTGGACTAAAATAGGTTTGGGTATTTGTATATTATATTTTGTAATCAACATTTCATTATTTCAAGCATTTATGCAAAAGGGATTAAAAGGTTATGTATGCAAAAGCACCATACATTGCAATACAGAGTTATCAAGAAATATAGTCTAAGATGTTGGTTGACCTCAGACACTTTTTGTCAAACTTTTTATATAACTTTTTGTTTTATATATTTTATCATATAAGCGTACTTTGTTTCGGCTTATATATCTGGCTTATGGCTTATTTAGTTTTTGGGCTTATGTGTCATAAGCTTACTTTTTGTGGCTTTTTTTGAAACTTTGCGGCTTATATAATTCACTATGACATACTAAACTTATATAAGGCAGAACAACTCAATATACGCCACGAAAAGAGAGCTTATGAAACATAAGCCTAAAACCAAATAAGCCATAAGTCAACTATATAAGCCGAAACAAACACCCCCTTAAAGTTGTTATTAATGTAAATGAGGCATGTCTTCTCTTTAAAGTAACAGAGTAACCAAAAATGGACCATTGATGTATCCTAATATGTTTTTTATCTTTCAGGAAGCCTCCGAGAAATGAAGAGAAATGGTGGCTGCCAGGGGTTTTGGCTTAAAGCCTTTCAGATTCGGCCAGGAAGCATTTGAGACAAAAACGCCATGCTGCAAATCAGGTAATTATTTAATTGTCCATGATTCAAACGAGAGCATACAGGGCCAAGCTTTTCATGTATTCATGGTAATTATGGAATTTGTTCTAATATTGATACCCACTCTTTTTTACCTGCATTCTATGTCTGAAGTCATGCTTTCTGTAATTTTGTTAAGTTTGTCTTCATTCGCTTTGTTAAATTGCAGCCTGAAAGAGCTTAGTGGTAGTTCAACCATGTTCCTAGGTATATCAAACCAATAGACCAAGGAGGTTGGTGCAAAAGCTCATAGCAGCATTAGAATGACTGTGGATTCACCCCGAGGTAGAAAATGCAGTGGAGCAGGGGATCATTACTTGCTTTTCTCTTAAGCTTCCAAAAGGTAAAATGTCTTTGTCCAGTTAAATAGCTTTTCTCCTAAGATTCCAATAAGTAACACGTGTTATTCTTTTACATGTGTGTCTTACAGGTCCCTGAAAAACGCGTGGGAGTCAACTAAGATGGTCTGCAATTACACATGAGATACACTTGAAAGCGGCGAACTAGGTAAGACTCTTAATTATAATTCTTTCCGTAGTGGAACACTTATATGTCTATGAAAAAAGTTGGTTGACACATTCCTAGAGCAATTTATGTTTGGTTTAAAATGGGTGACTGGGTCACTTTTGCAATACGACTCAGTTTGGGTTAGGCTCGGTTTCAATGGGACAGTTTAGATTAGGTTTGGTTAAAACTTTAAAGTTGGTCACCGCGTCACTTTAGAATTACACTTTATTCGTTTGGAGTTTTAGGTAGGATTAACAGTTGTTCAAAATTTGTAGAACTAAACATAAATAAATACAATGAATATTAAATATCCGGTACAATTTGTCAGGTTGGCACTCATAACTGAACCTTATTATGATTTTGTAAAGGATGAAAGAATGCAGACTATGGGCTAATTTCAGGTGAGCTGCTAGAGATGCTGTGAAATATTAGCATGAACTATTGTCTGCATTTGATATAAGGTACATGTTTCGTCACTTATATTCTATTTGAAACTACAAGTTACAATTATGTAAGTGAAATATAGTGAGAGTGGATATATAGCATATGAAAGAAAAAGTGAAGAGAAGTAACGAGATAAGCAAAAAAGAAAGCTTCACATGAGTGGTTAAAGGGGACTAAATTGCATACCTTTATCCGCAATATAATCCTGTATGATAACAATTTCATATTTTATAAAAATATCAAATAGTTGGACAACCTACGTATATAATATCCTTTTTTATATTGTGTGTTATAAAAATATTATAAGAGTTTCAAGGACATGAAGCTAAATAAAGTTTAAAATGGCGTTTTTAAAGCTAAAGAATAAAGTAATTTTACACAAAGTTGCTGTAACCAAGAACACGATGACTCGAGATCTGAACAGCATGTTCTGAGAACATGTATGTTATACCAACAAAGGTGACAATAGGTTATGTACCATGCTGTACATCAGGGTACATAACCTCCTCATGTTGCTTAATTCTTCGGTTCTCTGATTTTTAATAACGATTTATTCGTTGGCCATTGCAGGAAACTTGCCATGATATAATGACTTAGGTGATTACAGTGGGTGAGTTACGATAACGAATAACATGATGGCTCAAGACCCAAATAGCATGCCAGGAAAACATGTATGTCCTGCCCATAAGCTGTGGATTATGAATTTTGAGGATGTCATGATTATCCAAACACCCCTATAGGCTCACCAAAGAAATGGGCCTCTCATAAAGCCTATATTTTTTATATGCTTATTTAAATGCATCTTTAAATATATGTGGTGAAAGTGTTCAAATTTATTTTTTGTTGTTAATGCTCACAGATACCTCAAATGGCATGTCAATCGAGTTTGAGGAAAAAGAAACTGGGATAGGACGGAAGAAGAGGTTTTGACTGATGAAGTGGCCATGGTGCATTTGGAATGTGGAATTGTTAATTTTAGGTACGGTCATGTTGATTCGGCCAAGTTGAAGTTTGAAGTGGCAAAAAAGGTTTGTGGGTTGAGGTTTGAGGTTAGTGTTGCGATGGGGTTTAGGACTCTGTATCAGGTTGATCCGATAACTGTCCTCGGTTTCTATGTATGTTCAAAATATCTTCAGGGGCTTCAAAATGTATGTTGCTGTCTATGATTCAAGTTGTTTTTCTTCTTTCCCTTTGTGTTGCGTGGTAAGCTTTTGG
The DNA here is from genome assembly GCA_026074375.1 of Tanacetum coccineum. Classification (NCBI taxonomy): domain Eukaryota; kingdom Viridiplantae; phylum Streptophyta; class Magnoliopsida; order Asterales; family Asteraceae; genus Tanacetum; species Tanacetum coccineum. Next base: position 5,635 of record BQNB010014218.1, on the reverse strand, counting down.
ATCTCATATGTCCAATCATGTATTTACCAGCGGCAGATCAAGGGAACGGAAACGTGAATGTCTTTATCCTGATGCATGTGGGGGTGGAGGTCGCGGCTGGATCAGCCACTTTAGTTGCTTTTTGGTCCACACTAGGAAAGGAGACACGACATTCTCTTCTAAAGATGGACGAGGAGGATTTTATGGAACGCCTAATGTACATGCATATTCCTGCTATTGACTTTGTAAGCAAGTTATAAACATACTCCGTGAAATACTGTGAATACTTTTCCTCACAAATACAGCATATTCCAGTGATCCTTTTGGAAATACCCAATACATCGTTCTTGAAAAGAACATCAGGTGTACTGACATGTTGTAGACTTTTGTATAGGTTAAATGGAATGTAATGCACAACCATTTTATATGGGATGGAACAGCCTACATGTTTAGGATAGTTGTTTATGTTAAAGGTAGAAAATTAACAATTTAGTTGGGATTAGGTATCAATGCGTTTATCCCAAGGTTTCATACCAATGGAGATAGTTTAATACTATAATTTGTGGTATCACACCAAAAAGTTAAGGCTACACATCTAAAAGTTGATTATCTCAGCTTTAAAAAAATATATTTTGGGCACACATGGTGTTTTATAAACATTTTGTGTTCTGTGTGGATGATGGGATTATATGATTTTACGCATTCATAATTTGTTAATGCATGATCAAGGTGCGGTGGTAGCTGTGAAGTACGATCGCAAACAGTTCTATGGAAGATTACACCACTCTAGTTCCAAGTACGCGATCTACATGAGTCACACAACTTTGATCTGTTTATTTGGTAATATGGCTTACGTAATTTTTCAATTATTTGTCACACCCCCAAAATCGGACGGCAGCGGAATAGTAACATTGGGGTGCTACTTCAAGGCACAAAGTACAAGTCACAGAAAACGACCTCAAAAGAGACGTTTATAATAAATTTCACATTTGATATATTAAAATCGGAGTTTACAAAGGGTCCCAATTATAATGCAATAGAAAACATTTTGTTTAAAAACGTTGGTCGAATGGTACTCAAGTTATCAAGCCTTTAAAATTATATATCCGCGCGACTTTAATGCTCCCAATGCTCCACTAGCAAAATAATAACCTGAGAAAATACATGCAAAAACGTCAACAATAATGTTGGTGAATTCATAGGTTTAAGTAAAAGCAGTATTGAAATAATCCAAAAAATATTTCAGTAAGAAAAGAAGCGTTACAGCATTTCAAAGTGTTATTTCCGAAATCCGAGTAGTGATTCAGTAAATCAAGAAGTATTTAAAAGTGGACCACAAGACTTAAGTAATGGTGGACTAAGTACGTATTCCGAAGTCCAAAACAAGTAATAGCAGACTATGTACGTATTCCATAGTCCGAAATAGGTATTATTGCGCTAACCTCATGACATCGAAGCCGTATTCGTAATTATAAGGGAATTGCACCCGAGTTCGTAATTATAAGGGATTTGCACCAGTATTCGTAATTATAAGGGAATTGCACCAGTATTCGTAATTATAAGGGATTTGCACCCGAGTTCGTGGCTCTTAGGCAATAGCATTTAGGCAGTAATCTGGATAGCATACAATTTGAAAACACTTGTGTCCAAAGTAAAACAATCATGTCCAAAATTCACGGTTTCAAATATAGGTATTCAGTGATCTCAAATCATGTAGTAAACAAATCAAGCTTTAGTAAAAATAGTCAGGTAACGCTTACGTATAGAAATCAATAAGTTTATGTAGTAAAACAAGCATGTAATTCCACCCCGTAGAGTTTGTAAAACAAGTAGATAGAAATGGGGCTATGAACTCACCTTGAGCAAGAATGTAGTAAAGTAATCCAAGCGTAGAAAGAAAGTACTCAAGCTTCAACAACGACCTAATCATATGTGGCGCGTCATTAGACGACTTAATATTTTCAAGAAAATGCATAAAAGCCTTTGAAAAATAAATATGTAGTATATATACTTATTCTTGTGCTTAGAATCCATAACGTGCCTTAAAAGTCTTATAATAACACCCTAAATATTTTTCATAATGATTTAGAACTATATACCCTTTCGTTTATTTTTCATTTTCAAAAAGTTTCCTTATTTAGAAAGTAGCCAATTTCATACCTTACTATTTTTAGACATGACCTAGACACTTTAGACAACTCATAAAACATGTATAAAACTTGTTTGAACATTCGCCCACCTTTAATACCCTAGTTATAAGAAATGACCATTTGGAAAATTTGCCTAAGTTTGACTTTTAAAAGTCCAAGTATGTTATATTTTGACCTCTGGTTCCAAAACCTACTTTGACCCACTTTTAGACCATCTTTCGCGACTTTTGACCAGAAACGACATTTTGAACAACTTTCCAGTTTTACCCGAGACCTGAAACGGCTTGTAAAATGACTGTTTTGCCCTTTTTATAAATCTGTCAGCTTTGACTAAAAATAGTCAAAGTTTCATCAAGAATTTCGTAAGCTATAAGTACCCCATTTAAGTGTCCTTTTCACAAAACGACCCTCGCGAGGCCTAAAACATCATTTTAAACCCACTTTCAGTTTTGGCCGAGACCCAATTCTCGACCGAACATGCCGAAATCGACCGTTTAAAATTCTGCGCGCATAAAAAAAATATACAAGTGCAGATTTTTGGTTTATGATTTTTCAAAACTTCATTTAGCTCTAAAATCTTCGTTTTAAAGAGTTACGGGACGTGTAAACTATCGACTCGAAGCTTGGAACATAACCTTTCCAAATATTTAACCAAATCTCAACTTTAAAAAGTTTCACCTAGCCGTTTCACGCTTGCAAAATTTCTGCACTAATTGACTTATATGAAAACACCACAAAACTCACTTTTTCACCCTTTTCTCAATTCCAACATCAATATAATCCCTAATTAACCATACTAATACCACCAACATATTCCAAAACTCAATATAATCAAACTAGTTCAACCATGGATTCTAGCACAATTATATGTATATGCATAATAATTAAAATAGAGTATTCAAGGTAATAACCATATGAAAATAATGAGTAAAATTGTTACCAAAAATTTGCAATGGAACCCTTGTGGGTCTTTGTACAAGCCGCGACCAAACACCCCTTAAATACTTATAATCTTGTTAAAAATAATCAACACCAATGTTTCTTGCTCTCTGTTTCTTGACCGAACACCAAAGAGAGGAAAAAGAGAAGTATACTTGTAAAGGCTTAACCAAGCCTTTAAACCATCTTAGTAGGTCTTAGATATGATGTAGTAATGCTTGTAAATGTTGTAGAATAAAATTGTATGGGTTTAGTAATAAGGTAGGGGTGAGCCGTGAGCTTCAAGAGAGAAACAAGAGAAGAGAGTTTATTTTTTTGATAAGTGTATAAGAGTGTGTATGTTATCTTTCACTTGTACATGCCTTATATGATCATAAGGATAGTCAAAGAGTGTACATGGAGTCTTGGAACACCTAGAGTAATTTAGGGAAAGTCTTTGGTCAATGTTTGCAAGTCTTAGACATAAACCTTAATGAGTCTTTGTTAGTACAAGAGCTAGTTGGTATTGTTTTGTCCCTTGGTCCCTTGTGTGCCGAATGTTTGGGATGGAAAAGGGCTAGGGATATCTTTTATATCTTGTGATAATATACTTGCATTTACTTGAACTTTTAAAAGTGTAGTTTTATCCATAAAGTGTATACTTGTAAAGTATATGTCTTGGTTGATTTCTTTTATGTGGGACGACATAAATGAGTGCCATGGGTAAAGTTTTATAAAAACTTTGAGCATTGGAAATAAAAATAGGTATTTGTTGAAGCGTAGATTAATTTTGTGGTTCCGGGAATGCCTAAACGTAATTTAATTGCGAAACGTAAACGCTTTATGTAACCCATAAAAATAAAATATAAAAAGTTAATTATTGTTTTCGTAAAATAATATAAGGCTTCTATCGTTTGTAAAATGTTATCGTATAAGTAGGTCAATCGTCTTGTAAAATAATATTTATAAATTTAAAACTCATATAAATATTATATAAATGATTCTAAAATGTTTCGCCAAATTTTTTATTAAAAACGAACCAACACTATTCATGTCAGAAAATAGTGTATAAAAATCATATTTCTCTTGTTTTATTCGTTAAATGAAAAACTTTAGCTTACGCGATTTTAATTATGTGATAAGATTTAAAAGTAAACGTGCACGAGACTAAAAAAAAAAAAATAGCGAAATAATGATGAAATAAATGACGTCATAGAATGACCTGAAAATACGAGATGTTACATCTTGCGATATATTAAAGGTACTTTGGATTTAGGCCTTCACTTATATGCATCCTCCACTACCTCTCTTGTTGGTTATACTGATGCTGATTGGACGGGTTGTCCATCTACACGCAGGTCTACCTCAGGTTATTGTGTCTTTTTGGGTGATAACTTATTATCTTGGTTCGCTAACGACAACACACTCTTTCACGCTCCAGTGCCGAAGCTGAATACCGGGGTGTTGCTAACGTTGTAGCAGAGACTGCATGGCTTCGTAATATTCTTCGTGAGCTACACTCTCCTTTATCGACTGCAACTCTTGTCTACTGTGATAACGTTAGTGCTGTTTATATGTCTGCCAACCCTGTTCAACATCAACGGATGAAACACGTTGAGATCGACATTCATTTCGACCGAGATACGGTTACCGCTGGTCAGGTTAGAGTTCTACATGTGCCCTCTCGATCCAGTTTGAGTGTACGGCATCCTCCCGCTCCAAATGCGGGGGCGTATTAGTCGATATATGATTTCTCGATTTAGGTACATATAAATAATAATATATATAATATACTACTTATATTAACCAAACCAAATCAAGTAACCCTTGAAAAGGTTTAAAGAAAGAAAATCAATAAATCCGAGTAGTATATGATATTCCCGGGTCGTTTTTCCCCAACGAAGCGTGCAATGAAAAGTCGAGAGTCGGTTTGATATTTGATGTTTGAATTCACAAGATTTGGATTTGTTTTTCTACTTCTATGGGAAAAATAATTAAAAGGCAACCTACAATAAAAACGAAATTTAAAAATGTAAACGGGAAAAACGCGACTCAAAAATTTAAAACGAGCAATTTTAACCTACAAATGCAAATTTAATTTTTCTAAGTCCTAAATGATAAAAGAAAATTTACAAAAAAAAGAATTTTATTTTTATTTTTATTTAATATGAATAAAAAATAGTTTTAATAGAAACAATTGATTAAAAATACTAAACGAAGTTGGAAAAATCTAATAAATTCATGAAAAGTAGTTTGAATAATTCTAAATCTAAGAAAAATAAAAGGGAGAAACCAGCTTAAAGGAATAAGATGGAAATAAGCTAATGAAGGCTGATAGGCTTATTGGGCAAAAAGAGTATAAGAATTAAATTGTGCAATTGTAAAACAGATGGCCCTATCTGGTGCTGTGGTAGTGAGTGTGTGTGTTGAGGCTTGGTATAAAGGGAGAGGTCACATGTTCAACCCTTATGCCTCTCCTTTTTTTGAAAACATTTTTTTATTTATTTATATTTTTTTTAAACTTATAAAATAAGCAAAAATAACAACTTTTAAAAAAGACACTTTTTACAAATCTTAAAAATAAGCCA
>BQNB010014217.1:0-75590 GCA_026074375.1 Tanacetum coccineum | reverse complement strand
GTATTCCCCCTCGCGGGTTTATAAACATTCAAAAGATTGAAAAGCGAGGTTATGAACTCACATTGATGTTGTAAAACGATTGACAGGTAGGCATCTAATATGCACAACACGAACGGAAGGCGAAGCGACTTGATCAAGAAGTTGCAACTAATCTTAACGGCTAAGTCCCACTAGCCTAGGATAATGTATTTGGGTTTCCCGATGAATGGTCACATCAACGCGACACGTTGATAAAGATTTAGATTTCCAAGTTGTAATAGTTTGGTGGTTGGTTAAATAAATAAATTGAAAAGTGAACGCAAAGTATGTAATATATTCTGTATATATTACATATGATAAATAAACCCTTATATAACTCATACCGTGAATTATATAACAAAGACAAACAATCCAAAGATTAATGTGACGTATATAATGCTTTGCAGGTATTAGATAATAAGTGTGAGTAAATGATTAAACCAATTAGTTTGACCCGTTTCCGAAATCACCACTTAATTAAATAAGAAGTTCTTGCATAGGCGTAAACGTACGTTTTTAAGGTTACCACTTATGTTTAAACGATGTTTGTAAAGTTTTTACAACAATTGTTATGTTATCTTCTAGCTGATATTATAAAATATAAAATGATATTTTATAAATTTATATTTCGTTTCCTCGCCGAGTCGTGTCTAAAATAGTTATCTCATTGTAAAAGTATAGTTTTCGTTCATTTATCCGGTTATTGTATAATACAAATTATTATATCTTTAAAATATAACGTAGTCCCTTTTATCGGTTTCTAAAATAATAGAGGCTTTAGTAAAACATTACTAAATATAAAAAGTTATATAAATTTCGTCATGACCTTCCCAGTTATATAACGTTTCCCCATATTTATAAAACCTAATGTTTTCTTTTCCACTTTTCAACAAACCGCGCGTTGCAAAATATATACGTGTTTTAAATATATATTTATATATATTTAGAACTAAACAAATTAATAAATACCATATTTATTTAACCATTAACCACCATTTTAGTTCCAATTTATAATTTATAAAGTCTCGTGTTATATTTATTAGTCAAGTGTATAAATCAAACGAACCCTTGTTGTTTCGCTAAACCAAACGCATCCATTGTTGTCTTCTCTAACCCAAACGCACCCCGTGGTGTTTTTCTACTAAACCAAACCCACCCTAATTGTTTCTATATCCACCAAACGCATCCTAATCTGTTTTATACATAACAAACGCACCCTATGTCATTTTCATGCTAAACCAACGCACCCTACGTGGTGTTTAAACCAAAACCAAACACTCCTTAAAGTTGTAATAGTTTGATGGTTGGTTAAATAAATAAATTGAAAAGTGAACGCAAAGTATGTAATATATTCTGTATATATTACATATGATAAATAAACCCTTATATAACTCATACCGTGAATTATATAACAAAGACAAACAATCCAAAGATTAATGTGACGTATATAATGCTTTGCAGGTATTAGATAATAAGTGTGAGTAAATGATTAAACCAATTAGTTTGACCCGTTTCCGAAATCACCACTTAATTAAATAAGAAGTTCTTGCATAGGCGTAAACGTACGTTTTAAGGTTACCACTTATGTTTAAACGATGTTTGTAAAGTTTTTACAACAATTGTTATGTTATCTTCTAGCTGACAATTATAAAATATAAAATAATATTTTATAAATTTATATTTCGTTTCCTCGACGAGTCGTGTCTAAAATAGTTATCTCATTGTAAAAGTATAGTTTTCGTTCGTTTATCCGGTTATTGTATAATACAAATTATTATATCTTTAAAATATAACTTAGTCCCTTTTATCGGTTTCTAAAATAATAGAGGCTTTAGTAAAACATTACTAAATATAAAAAGTTATATAAATTTCGTCATGACCTTCCCGGTTATATAACGTTTCCCATATTTATAAAACCTAATGTTTTCTTTTCCACTTTTCAACAAACCGCGCGTTGCAAAATATCTACGTGTTTTAAATATATATTTATATATATTTATAACTAAACAAATTAATAAATACCATATTTATTTAACCATTAACCACCATTTTAGTTCCGATTTATAATTTATAAAGTCTCGTGTTATATTTATTAGTCAAGTGTATAAACCAAACGAACCCTCGTTGTTTCGCTAACCCAAACGCCCCCTTTTGTACAATTCTGCTATCCCAAACGCACCCTAATCGTCAAACTGCTAACCCAAACACCCCTTTTGGGTGCAACTGCCCAACCAAACACACCCCTTGGTGTATAATCTGCCAACCAAACGCACCCTTTGCGGTGTCTGCCAAACCAAACGCACCCCCATGGCTGTTAAACAACCATCCAAACACACCCGCTGTTGTTATAACCTAAACCAAACACACCCTTTCGCTTTGTCATTAAACCAAACGCACCCTTGTGCGAGTATAAGAACCAGACGCACCCTGGTCGGTGCAAATACCAAACCGAACGCACCCTGGTCGGTGCAAATACCAAACCAACGCACCCTAGGGTGGTATTAACAACCAAACGCACCCTTGATGGTGCCACTGTCAAACCGACGCACCCTATTTTGGTGTACCCAGCCATCCAAACGCGCCCCTTGTGGTGATATGAACCAAAACGCACCCTTGTGGGTGGTTGGCAGCGAAAACAAACGCACCCTAACTGGTGCTACGAAACCAAACGCACCCTTGCGTGTGAAACCCGAGAACCAAACGCCCCTTGGTGGTGGCTGTTAAGCCAAACGCACCCTACGAGGGTGGCTGCCACCAAACCCACCCTTGGTGGTGGTGGCCGCTGCTAAACCACCGAAACAAACACCCTTCGTGGTGTTTATGTTAAACCAAACGCACCTGTTGGTGCATTTACACAGCCAAAAGCACCTTGTGGTGGTGGCTGAGATGGAGTGGTGACGATGATGAGGGTGGTGGCGGGGTGGCAGAGTGGTGATGATGATGTGATGATGATGACGATGATGGTGGATGTGGCATGGGGATGGCAGCAGTGGTGGTGTTATGGTGGCGTCGGTGGGGAGGCAGCCGGAGGAGGGGGCGGCGCGTGGCGGCGAGTGACCTAGTGGGTCGGATAGATCGGTTAACGAGGAACACTTTTGGTTTCGGCCGGAAAAGTCCACCGAAAAACTTTTCCGGCGGCGGCGGTGGAGGGCGACCGAAAATATTGAGGGAGGGAGAGAGTGTTTATTATATGTGTGTGTGTATATATAAGAGAATGAAATGAAAAAAAACATAAACTTTTTATATATATTAAAAGTTTAAAACAAAGCAACAAGTGTATAATAGTCTAGGGTCAATTGTGTAAAATTTTAATGTAATTTTGATAAAAAGCGGTTCGGGAGTCGTTTGAGCGACTTAATGGATGATTCAAAATACGAAACTTGCGCCATTTATTAGCAATAGCATATGTAGTTATTTCCGTTGTTTAATCTTTAACTCTAAATTAATTTATGTATATTATGCCAACATCTGTCTAACAGAGTTGGTCAGGAGGTTGTTACCATATGCATGAGGTCTCGAGTTTGACCCCCCTCCCTCGTGAGGGTTTTCCTTCTGGGGCAAAAAAATAGGAGTAGGGTTTATCCCCTAAGACGAAAGTTCGAGTCTTGCATACTGCCCAATTGGATGTCACTGTGGGCTCGAATCACTAACTACTAACTTGCCATTCTAAAAAAAATGTATACTATTTTAACTTCATCAAACAATCAAGTTGCACATGCATGCAATGTTCAATTAAAGAAAGACAAATAGCACAAAGAAAAATGGCCAAAACTGGATAAACACGGACACTAGAACGATAGAGTGCACAAGAGCCATGGCATTTGAATGCAAGAAAGGGTCCCAAATGAAGTCAACCCTTGTCTCCCATGGTCAACAGAGTCAACTCTGGTCAATACTTATACAAGACAAATTCCAAACTAACCAAAATAACCCCTGAAAGTTATAAACCAATTGTCAAAAAATAACCCTTAACCCTAACACCGATATCTTTAATTAATAAAAATAACGATCGTTATCTACTATATAAACCAAACTGTTAACCCAAGACCCATACCCCATCCTTTCTTACCCAGGCCCAAATCCACTCATTAAAATCAGTTATAAAAAGAACTAAAAGCCGGAATAATTTTTACATCATCTCGTCCTTCCGTCGTTTAACCACACTCAACTCAAAAGGTAAATTAAATTGAGACGTCTTTAAGATTCGAGTACCAAGGTACAAGCTGGCAGAGTTAGACGTCATGAGAGGCTCCCATTGGTTGATCCCCCACATGAAGTGACACGTGGACATAGAAAGAAGCACATCAATCATGAAATTTGGGCACTAAAACAATGCAAAAACATAAGGTAGGACACACGGAATGCCAATGTTTCATCCGTGTTCTCACACAATCAATCCAACTGTTTGAGGCGGGGCGGAGTGGGGGGGGGAGGGGGATGAAGGGGGGGGGGGGGGGGAGGGGAGGGGTGGGGGGAGGGGGAGAGGGAGTGGGGGTGGTAGGGGGTCCATAAAGATAGGGTTCTAAGATATCAAAGAATCAAGGACGAGCGATTACAAGGAGCGTCGTACCGAACTCAAGGCCAAAACTTCAATCTCAGCTCTATAAAAGCAGACCTCATCACAAACAATTTCTGGAAGCTATTTTTTCCATTTTTTTAGACTAATTAAATTTTACTTTTCCGTTCAAAATGTATTTACCTTAATGGTTAGCTAAATTCAAATTTCCGTTTCCGTATAGTAATTCAGCTGTTTTATTAATACAAGATTAAGTTTCCTTAATAAGCTTACTTTTCTAAAAGCTCACTTTTTAATCAAATTCTGTCTTAATAAGCTGTAATGTTTCATAAGCATTCTAAGAAACGCATCTTAACTCTCTGTAAATCTCTAAGCTCAGATTGAGTTCAATTAGTCATCTAAATATACATGAACAATTTAAATCAGTCAAGACCTTTGCAGAAATGGATAAACTTTTGGATGATGAGCGAGCAATGGATGAGCTCATAGGAACTTACTACTATATCCTATGATAAGCTATAGCTTTAAGAAGCTTCCCTTGAGCTTTTAAAGCCTTTGTTTAGCTAAAAGCCTTTGTTTAGCTAAGGCTTTTGTAAGTCTTCTTTAAATTTCAAGTCTCTTAGCTTAATAATTGCATTTGCTTATTTTCAGCTTACTACTTGCTTATTAGTGCTTAAACCTGTCTTACTGTGCTTATTAAATATGTTTGATCATCTGTTTTCAAGTTTAGTAGTTTAGATCATAGTTTTTCATATTTTATCTTAAAAATCAATAAAAATCCAAAAATATTAGTTCAACTAGTAGCTTAATGATTCTGGCTTATTTGATTGTTGGTATAAGCTCATAAGTTCTGTTAATAGTTGTTTGTTATTTGGTAATCAAGTTTTATTAAGTAGATTTCATTTTCATAAGCTTAAATGGAATTGAGTGTTTTTAAAGGGGTGTTTGGCATAGCAGTACTAACCACAAGTTAGTACTGCTAGGGGCCATTTGGTCTTTGGATTTTGATTTTAACTTCATAAATAAGTCTGCTAGAATAGAATTAAGAAGTTATGTTAGGGTAAATTAGTTTTTCATAAGTTAGATTTATATAAGTCATAATCTGTCTAGTCTCATTTGCATTTGAAGCTTCAATCAAATCTAAGTAATTGACATAGCCTCATTTGCTTTCATATGTGTGTTTGATATGTGTAGAATTGAGTTCTTAGCCTGCACTTTGTCAAATAAAAGTTTGGGTCATATTTGTGCAAAATACACCAGATAGGAAAATCAGCAAACTGTCATTTTCTAGTTTAATTTTCAGTAGGTTTAAGTAACTTTTAGGTTTTGATTTTCATTATTTAAGAAGCTTTTAGGTCATTAATCATTTGTCTCAACTTGATTTTTCAAAATAAGTTCATTTGCTTATCTGTCTTCAAAAGTTGCCATTTGTCTTTTCAAACAAAAACAAAAACTCAGATCCTGTTGAGTAATTCAGCTGTTTTCAAAAGCCTTTTTCATTAAGCAAATGTTTTCCAAACTCCTTTTCAAAAGCATTTCTAAGTAGCTAGTAGGTCATAGTTTAAGCTTCAATAAGCCATTTGGTCTCAAGGTTTCATTAGAGAGCTTAAACTAAGCTCAAAAGTGCATTAAGAGGCTATTTTGTTTTCAGTTTACAATAAAGGTGCTTATTTCTTTATTTTAGCTTATATGCTTATTGTAATTGCTTATTCAAGTTTAGTATAGCTTATTATTACAGTTTAAGCTCATTTTAGCTTATTTGGTCTTGCCATAAGCTTATTTGAGCTTATTTGCTCTCAAGTGTAAAAAATTTAAGTGTTTTTTAAGCATTTTAGTTTTTTCTGTCTTTTTAGCTTATTATCATTGCTTATTTTTGATCTTCTGTGCTTATTAGATATAACTTTTCATTTGTTTTAGCTTATTTGTCTTTCTCATTAGCTTAATTTCCTTTAAAAAAAGCCAAACAGTTAGTTTTCTTAGGACTTAGTATAGTTTAAGCCATCCTGTCTTATTTAGCTTATTTATGAGCTTATTTGTAGTTTATAAAAATAGTTGTTTTACAAAAGTTGCTTATTTTTAAGAGTTTTAAAAAGTTATAAAAAATGGAAAAAATTAAAACACTTGGGAAAGTGGGAAGCCCCGGGTGAGGAAGGCTCAAACCCAGGACCTCTACCACCTTCACCAAGCATTTTATCCCCACACACACAACCATCGTGCTACACTAGCTCATCCGTTATTACTTCGCACAATCTATCTTTTATATACATTTTTGGTCCTTTAGTTCAATAAGCTGTTTTAGCTTATTACACAGCTTATTCGATAAGCTGTGTTTCCCAACTTATTTTTCCTAGATTCCTCTTAGTTCAAGCTACTTTCTATAATTTTTTCAGAATTTTTATATTTAGTTTAGTATTTTTAAACATTTATTTTTATTAAAAACTTTAAAAATTCATAAAAAATAGAAAAATAATCAAAAAAATATAATTCTTTTTTAGAAAATTTTCTTTTATCATATAGTTTCTAGGAAAATTAGTTTTGCTTCCGTAGGGTTAAAATTGCAAAATTTCAATTTTTAAAGAACGGGATTCGTTTCCGTTCACGTTTTTCGTGTTTTTAAGCTCATTTCAATTCCGTTTTTGTTCTAGTTTTCTTTAAGCTTACTTTTTAGTCAATTAGATTATATTAAAAGAGAAAATTTTATGTTATGTTTAATTTTGGTATTTAGGGTTTTATATTACCTTTTTAGGGATCTCGTTTTGCGTTTTTAGTTAAAGTTTAATTTCTCGTTATTAAAGTTAAGTTTAATTGTCATTTAATTTGTTCACTTTTAGGATTTTAGGAAATAAATCATCTTTGAATCAATTCAAATCATTGTCCAAACAACAAACGTGGTCTCAATTTCATAAATCTTCGAGGAATACGACCCGAGAATCATACTTCCAGGTAAATATACGTAGTATTATATATTTGTGAGAATTTTCCTTACGACCTTTGTCCTCAAGGGTAGTTTGGTAAATTTTCTATTATTATTATATTTTATTAATACGTGTATAGATTAACTGCAATCACAAAGCTCGATTAGTGGCTCGTGGTTACCGTCAAGAGGAAGGAGTCGATTTTGAAGAGTCTTTTGCTCCGATTGAAAGATTAGAGGCTATAAGGATTTTTCTCGCGTTTGCTGCTCATATGAACATGGTCGTCTACCAAATGGATGTGAAGACTGCGTTTCTGAATGGTAATCTGCGGGAAGAAGTTTATGTTAGCCAGCCGGATGGGTTTGTGGATAAAGATAAACCAAATCACGTGTACAAGCTTAAGAAAGCTCTTTATGGGTTGAAACAAGCTCCACGCGCGTGGTATGACATGTTGTCTTCGTTCCTGATATCCCAAGACTTCTCCAAAGGTTCAGTGGATCCCACATTGTTCATACGCAGAGACGGAAATGAACTACTTCTGGTACAAATATATGTCGATGATATCATCTTTGCTGCATCTACACCTGAACTTTGTGACCTATTTTCTAAAATTATGTGTTCAAAATTTAAGATGTCAATGATGGGCAAAATCTCATTTTTCTTAGGACTACAGATTTCTCAAAGTCCTAGAGGCATCTTTATTAACCAGTCAAAATATGCCCTTGAATCCTTAAAGAAATACGATTTTGACTCTTGTGACCCAGTGGATACTCCCATGGTGGAGAAATCCAAACTGGATGAGGATAAAGAAGGGAAAGCCATTGATCCGTCACACTATCGTGGTATGATAGGCACCCTCCTTTATCTCACAGCCAGTGAACTCTGACCTAACAATTTGATATGCAGGTGTGCCTGGTAATCAGGGATCGGCCAGACCTACCAAAAAGCACTTAAATGCAGTAAAAAGGATCTTTCGATATCTAAAAGGAACCGTTAATCAGGGATTATGGTATCCGAAGGATTCTTCGATTGCTCTAACAGCATTTGCAGATGCAGATCATGCTGGTTGTCAAGATACACACCGTAGCACATCTGGTAGTATGCAATTTTTGGGAGATAGACTTATCAATTGGTCATCAAAAAGGCAAAAAAGTGCTGCGATATCCAGTACGGAAGCTGAATATATTGCTTTGTCCTGCTATTGTGCTCAAATCCTTTGGATGAGATCACAGGTTACCGACTATGGCTTTGGTTTCAACAAAATTTCAATGTACTGTGATAACAAAAGCGCTATTGCCTTATGCTGCAACAACGTTCAACATTCCAGATCAAAGCATATAGACATCAGATTTCACTTTATCAAGGAGCATGTTGAGAATGAGGTGATCGATCTTTACTTTGTCAATACGGAGTATCAACTGGCGGACATCTTCACTAAAGCTCTTGGCCGAGAAAGAATTAAATTTCTGATCAACAAGCTGGGAATGCGAAGTTTTACGCCGGAGACTCTGAAACAATCGGCAGATGAAGTTGATGAATAGTGGTGGTACCTATTCACATATCCTGTATCATATGTATATACATAAAACCATAAAAACCAAAAAGATTTTTCATTTTTAGAAAACTTTTATAAAAACAAAATATAAAAATATAAAATCTATAAAACCAAAGAAAAAATTAAAAAAATGGAAAAATATAAAAAGAGGTAATAAAGGCATGTCTTCTGAATATCGATAACATTTACGGTCTTAGAAATGTCATTCAATAACGATATGAGGCTGTAAATGAAGTTCGAGCAGAAGTTACAAATGTTTTCAAAACATGTCAAATGGCTTGCTATTATTTCAGATAGCAGCCCGGTCTTCATCTTAAAGGCAAGTATTTCAAAAAGAAAACTTGACCTCAGAGTGATTGTAAAAGCGGTTTCCCCAAGATTGATGGTTTTTGCAATTGTATCCCCACACTATTTCTTTTAACTTTTGTAATTTGTTTTTAAGTTAGCAATTTCCAAAAACCTTTTCCCTGAACTAAGTTTCAAATATGCATTTTCAATAGACTTTTTGTTCAGTCGGATAATCAGAGATTCATTATGGTCTTTCGTTTGAACACGTGTCTTTTTTATAGAATCATAAAGATCTTTATAAGTCTTTTTCAAATGCTCATTTTCTTATTTTAAATGCTCATTCGCTGTAAGTAATTTAGCCACACTATTTTCCAGTTCGATGTTTTTTGTTTCAATTAGATCTATGTCGTGTTTAACCTTGGCTTTATTACTTTTTACTTTCAAAAATTGACTATGTTGCCCTGATTTTAAAGTTTATTTTTGATATTTAAGTTCCAGATTAACACAATGTGCTTCCATTCTTGAAAAACTTTTTGAAACTGGGCAACGGTCTTTTTGATAAAAATATTTTTAGACTCGAGAGATTGGTTTGAAAAGTCAGTTGTCTTGTTATCAAGTGATGAATCAAGCAAAGAACTTTTAACTTGACTTTGTTCAACATCCTGGTCAACCCTACCTTAATTAATGAGTTTGGGTTGCTCAACATGTTGTTGTTTGTAGCAAATACATTACATTCAGTAGTTAATTGTACCTCATCCATTGGCTCTTCGTCATATATGGTCTAATATATTCATCATCAGCATTTGTATCGTTCCTTGACCTGCTGCTTGTATCATGCTTTTTAAATTTTGTCCCACTGCTTTCTGTGACAACCAAACCAGTATCCATTGCCTTACCCGTATCAACCTTTCCCTTTTGCATCTGTGTTGATAGAAATAATGCCTAAAACATTATTAATAATTTTCGATCTCATTACGTTTTGATAATCACAAATGTAAAAACGCTCAATGTAAAATTAAACGTAAATAAGTAATTAGTATTAAATATTTATTTTGAAAAATTTAATCACTTAAAGGTATGAATAAATAAATGCTTAATGCATTTTATGATCAAATGAATTTTTATTCAACCTCACAATTCTTTATAAAATGTTACAAACATTTTTATAACTTTTACAAAACATTTTCTACATTAAAAAAAATGTTTTATTTAAAATAAATATTTTGAATTCAAATTTTCTTTCTAAAAATGGCTAGAAATGTTCCAGAAAACACCTCCCCTAGAAAAGACAAAAAAGAGAGCGTATTGGCCTGGGCAGCCCCCTTAAATACAAGGGCAGCCCCCTTAGTGATAAGGGGGCCGGCCATAGAGCTAAGGGGGTCGGCCAGACAAAAACGCTCCCCAGCTTGCCTATAAATACTGGACTGTTCCCTACTGATTTTCTCACCTTTTGCACACTCATTCTTTCTGTTCTAAATCAGTTTATACTTTCCTTTCATTCCTTTAATCATTAAATCACAAGCTTTGTTTCCAAGTGATCTAAGCTTAGATCCTCAAGTGCAAGAGAAGAATACTTCCTACCATCAAGTAAAAAAGTATTATAGTTTAGTGTGTTCTTGTAATATAGTTACAATTGTATTATATCTTGTAAATCACTTGTGTATATTGTGAAAGGTGTGTATAGTAGTTAGATTGTTGTGATCATTGGAAGGTTAGTCAGATCATGGTGATCCTCAAGAGTTTAGATAGATCGGGGTGATCTAGTTAGTGTCTAGGTGAAGTGTAGTGAATTTGTGAAGTGAAGTGAAGTAGTGACGTGTAGTGAAGTTGTGAAGTGAAGTAGTGAAGTGTAGTGAAGTTGTAAAGTGAAGTAAAGTAGTGAAGAAAAGAGAAGTTGTGAAGTAGTGAAGTGAAGAGAAATTGTGAAGTAGTGAAGTAAAAAGAAGTTGTGAAGCGAAGTAAAGTTGTTAATTGTTGTGAAGTAGTGTGGTTAGTATTTTAGTCCTCAAAATACAAAAGTTGTGATAGATTGGTTCTAGCTAGGATTAGTGTTAGGATATCATTTCATCACCAAACACAAAAATAAAATAGATTTTAGAGAGAGAAAGATAAAAAGAAAAATGGTTACTTGATCTACAAAAGAAAAATGAGAAGCAACACCCTCTCCACACTTGGAGAGGGCTTTAAATAGTTACAAGAAAGGACTATTCTTGTGGGCTTTGAATTTGGACCGGTTCTTAACACAAAATGGGCTTGAGCCCGACAACTAGGCCCAACTAGCTTAACTAAACTCCCGAAAACTACATTTTCCTATACAAGGCTCGGGATTGATTAAATGACCACCACTTTACTAAATATCACGGCTAACAATCTCCCCCTAAGGGGTGGTCATTCAATTATGGATCCTTCTTGTGACGTCTTGAGACTTGGAGCCTTGTATTCTTGGGAATTCCTTTTGAAGTTCCATTTGCATGCTTGTGATCTTGGATCTTGATCTTTAACTTGATATTCTTTGACAAAATACTGATATCGTGGTCTTTGGCCTTGATTTGTCTTGACTACTGAGATCTCCCCCCCACCCCCCCCCCCCCAAATCTTTTCCTTGAATCTTTATGCCGCTTGCGGTCTTGTGTCTCACCCTCAGGGACAGATCTTGAAGCTGCTAACAATCTCTATCAATTTTTTTAACATGATTTACTTGTACCACATAAATGTTCTTATGAGAAGAGCTTGTTCATCAGAGATTGCGGAAGGACCTTTGATAGATTGAGACTTTCATCATGTATTAAGTTTTGTGGATTGAGCATGAGGTCACTTGATCTTGACTCGCGTGACTAGAAGTGATACGTCAGAAATCGGCATGTATAGGTTAGAGATAAACATATATGGACGAAAGTGTCTTTGTCACTTCGTCGAATACGGTTGCAATAACCACGGTTCCCCGTTGATCAGTATAAATACTGCCTGTGATCAGGTAGAATTCGAAGAATCTCCTTGACAGGGTTTCACAGCTGCACTAGCCGTTCTCGTTACCGGAGCGTCTCAAAGCAAACACGGTAAGAGTGAATCAGATAGTTACTATCTTTCTGATTGAGTCGTCAATTCATATTACTGGAACAAGTTTGATTCATGTAGAATCGCACCATCGTTTCTTTCCAGTTGACACAAGTTTGATTCATATAGAATCTCGCAAGTCACCTACCAAGAGCTTGTTTGATGTTGGCTCAAGAAGGATTTCCATCTTCACTGTGAATACTAAGAGTATCATCTGATGTTCTGGAAAATTATCACAAGGATTAATGACGTAGGACTTAATGATACCAAATGTTATATAATGATGTACAACATTTTGTATATTGGAATTTGTGTCCTAGTGAGATTTTTGATGGATCTCGTTGGCTCTAGACTCTATAAGTGCACATTTGTTATTTGGTAATCGGAGGCTGGAGCGGACCGCCACCTTTTCAATATCAACGATCTCGGAATGAGAAAGCCGATAGAAATGTGTTGATCTCCGTGAGAAATGAAACAGAAATCTTTTGAGAGATCTGAGTGGGCTAAGAGGGTGTGCATTGCATCACTGGGTCCATGGATGGACTTGTCTTCAATATTCAGACCATCTTTGTGATTAGCGATAGATTATGCATTGACCCGGTTTCTGCCTATGGTTGTGTGGAGAGCTTCTTTCTTTTAACCCTTTGTCTTACAATTCTTTTCCATTCTTCAACCACTTCAATGTTATCAACGCGTCCTCATTATCACCCTTGTTGGGATTTGTTCCGGTGATACTCATGCCTTGGATAACATTTGTCCAATCTCACCTTTATCTTTTTTCAATCTTACCTAGGATTCTACTCTATCTAATGAAAGTTCCTAGGGTAGTTCCCTCCGAACTGGCTGGATCATGGAACAGAAAATTCCTAACCTTTAACCGCCTTATAAACCCCATATTGAGATACTGTTGGACGGTCTTGGGTATATCATTGTAGCCATAAAAACCATTGAAAATCAGTTCAAGTGTTCGAAGAAATGTCCATGTATTACACATTGAGAGTTTTCTATATCACCAAAAGCTCCCCCTACACATATGCATAATAATTATGACAGAGATTTGCACATGCGAAGGTTTAGAAAAAAAAAATAAAACGCACTTATATTATTGAGATCTTATCCATTTTAATCCGTATTGATACTTTTTTAATCACTATTCTCCCCTCAAAAATTGCTATGTGTGGTATTTCCTATTTTTGACAATTAGTGAATTAAAAAAAGCTAATGTCGGAATTCACTTGAGGCCTAATAAAGTTTGGGGGAGAACAGGAGTGCATGCAGAATGAATCATATTATTATACTCCCCCTCAATTATAGATTAGATTGAAAAAAACTTGGAGTGGGGTTTTGTTGAGCACACCAATTGTGAGTGAAGAATATTTGAAAATTTCTTTTTTGAGATATTTGAAAATTGTGTCAACTGGAAAATGTGAGATATATTGATGAAACCATCATTTTCCTTAAGGAAACTTCTCTTGAGCATTCAAAACTTGGAATGTTTATATGACTTTGCTCAAGACCGAGAAGATATGAACTCCCGTTGTTTAGGAATAATGTACATAAATGAACATTTTCCTTTCTTTGGAGACCGAGTCCTAAGCTGACATTTGCTTAGAAGTCGTAGAGAAAAAATGAAAGGACATGTTTTGAAAGCATTTGAAACTCTCGCTCGAACTTCATTTATTCACCTGTGTTAATATTAATCAACATTTCTAGGTGCGCAAATGTTATCGATTGTGAGAGACATGTCGGAGAAAGATTATTTTTGTATTTGAAATTTTTTGATTTTGTATTTGCTTTTATAGGTTTTATATTTTTGTTGTTTCTTTTCTTGGTTTTATATTTTTATATTTTGTTTTTCTGATAAAATATATACAAAGAATTACTGTGATTTTGCAAGACGTTCAAGTTCTTGAGGAGATAAACTGCGCATACCAAGGCGACGGACCAAATAGTTGAATCGATCTGCTGGAAGAGCTTTGGTGAAGAGTCGGCCAGTTGGTAACCGTCTTGACAAAAATACAGTTCAATTGTACCCATTTTCCACGTAGGTTCCTTTATGAAATGGTAGCGGACAGCGATGTGTTTTGTTCTTGAGTGTTGGACCGGGTTGCAGGATATGGCTATGGCTGATTTCGAATCACAGTAGATTGGAATCTTGTTGAAGTGAAAGCCATAGTCCGTTAACTGTGTCCGCATCCAAAGGACTTGGGCACAACAAACGGATAGAGACACATATTCTGCTTCCGCGGTAGACAGCGCAGTACAGTCTTGTTTCTTTGAGGACCAGCTAACCAACTTTTCGCCTAAGAATTGAGCTCCACCGGAAGTACTCTTGAAGGTGTCTTTACATCCCGCATAGTCAGCATCTAAAAATCCGGTTAGTTCATTAACAAGAATCCTTGTTTACCCAAAGGTCCTGTATTAATGGTTCCCCGGAGTACGAAGATCCTTTTAACCTCTTGGAGGTGCTTGTCGGTTGCTTAGCTTGTACCGAGCACATAACATAGTAGCAGTACGATGTCCGGTTACTAGTCGTAGAACATTAGGGCACATTCATGCTACGATATTTTGTTGCTCGACTGGAGAGACCCATTTTGGATTCCAAGGTCAAGCTTGTCTTTGATCTCCATGGGAGTACCAATGGGATCACAAGTTTCCATTCCATATTTTTTAAGGATTTCTAGCACGTAGTTGGACTGGTTTATAAAGATGCCACGGGGGGATTGGTTAACTTGTAAACCAAGGAAAAACGTCATTTCCCCCATCATTGACATGCGAAGCGGCTTTTCATGAGGTCAGAAAATAGTTGGTATCTCGGGTGTGTAGACCAAAGATTAATATTCATTCAACATAGACCTGTACCACTAAGATGTCATCATCGAAGCGTCTTATAAACAGCGTTGGATCCAATTGTTGCCTTTGTAGACAGTGATTCTGTAGGAGAAACGTTGACAATTCATCGTACCATGCCCTTGGTGCTTGCTTTAACCCATACAGTGCCTTCTTTAGCTTGTAGACATGGCTTAGATGATCAGCATCGATGAAACCTTCAGGGGTTGGACGACGTACACGTCTTCTTTTTAGCGTAACATGCAAGAAGCAGTTTTCACGTCCATTTGGATGTAAACAAATGAATGATTTGTGTGCAAGACATATGCAAATATCCGGATAGCTTCCATTCTAGCAATAGGAGCGAAAGATTCTTCGAAATCTATTCCTTCCTCTTGGCGGTACCCTCTCATAACCAGACGAGACTTGTTTCGGATGACCGTGTTCTCTTCATCATGCTTGTTTTTCAATAACCATTTCAACGTAAGAGGTTTTATGGTTCCGGGAGAAGAACTAAACACCATACATCAAGCCTTTTGAACTGAAGAAGCTCTTCTTGCATTGATTCAATCCATGCAAGGTTGGTCATAGCCTCTTTGACATTCTTTGGTTCCACAGTGCTTACCGTTAATGCGTACATGCACATGTCACCATCGGATCTCAATTGATTCCTTGTCAAAACTAGTTGAGAGGGTTCTCCGATCACTTGTTCCAGAGGGTGATCCTTAGTCCATTAAAATTCATGAGGGTATGGTTGGTAAAATGTATGCATGTTCGATGGATCCACATATTGCGAGGATGAAGATCCAGCATCACTTGTGGATAGAGTAGCAAAGGGATTTACAAACGTATTTGCATCGAACATAGCATTTGGAACATTGTCAGCAATTGTTGCGGGTTGATGCTGAACATGTTGTTGTGTTTCGAGCTCGTCAACATCCTGTGAAGTATTTGAAAAATCTGTAGCTTGAGAGGATGCAATTATTGGTGTCGGTGTTGTGTCTGCTGTTGTTGTAGTTGCCGTTGGAGTCTGAAGAACTTGAGGTGCTTGAGCAGCCGGAGCAGTTCTTGGAGCAGATGACGGTTGACCACCAATAAAATCATCATACATAGCTTCAAACAGTAAATCCAGATCACCTTCAGTTGGTTTTTGAGTTGTTATTGTTGACGGAGCATAAGTAAGATCGAGTCCTGAACTGATTTGTCCAGAAGTCATGCTTTGAAGCCCGGGTTTTGAACTGCTTTGTTCAAAAGCCATTGCTGAAAGCTCATCAAATGACACATTCATTGTCTCCATGATTTTCTTTGTCCTTCGGTTGTAAACCCGGTTAATGATAGGAAAAATTTCATCTTTTACAATTTTGTGAATTTCTTGATGAGCATTTGAAGACCAATTGTGTATATCTAAAGTCATTTTTTGTTTGACAACACGTTGAAGAGTCACAATGGTGCTTTTTACCTCATTTAGAAATTTTCGTGCAACACTTGGTGTAGTATCATCCGAAAACTCTTCATTTGGTATTGAAATTGATTTAGAAACATTGGCCATTTTGGAAGTATTTGAAAAATACAACTCTTCACGTGACTTGGCCGTTTGAGAAACAAAAACCCCTGAAAGATGATTAATCTTTGTATAATTTGCCGGTTTTATTTCTTTGTTCAATTGTTTCATTTTTAAGCGACTCTCTTGAGCAAGTTCTAGTGTCTCATCCGAATCATACACAACAAGAGGATCATGATTTTCTAATAGAACTTTTCCATTATACAAACTCTGTTGTTTCTGCTGAGCTTGCTTGAGATAAAAAGGATTTTGATAACCCAAAGCCATTTTCTGTTTGGTGTGGTAAAACGAGTCTGGCTTAGGTGAAAGCATGTGCATCATTTGAATCGATTGACCCGTTTTAACCAAAATATTATCTAATTCCTTTATCTTATTCTCAAGTTGAATTTGTTTATCAAGAAGCTCGTCTTCACGTATTTTGAAATCAGACTTCAACTTTTTCGTTTCTTCAAGAAGAGAAGAAACAGTTGTTTTCTCCTTTGAAAGCTGTCTATTTAAATTTGAAATTTCCTTATTCAAAGTCGTTATTTGTTTACCGAAACTTAAGTGAAGTGCATTTATCTTTTTAGTAAGACATTGTTCTTGATAAACAAACTTTTGATAACATCTTTCAAGTTTGTCATATTTTTCTTGACTAATTTCAAAACACTTTTCTAGATTTTTATATCTAGCAAGCTTAGTGGTCAAATCGGCATTTGTTTCTTTCATTTTATGATTGACCGAGTTGACCTTTTCAACTTCAATTGTCAAATTATTATATAATGATTCAAAATAAGCACGTGTTTCCTCAACAGTTGCAGGATGTTGATCTACTATTCCCCCACTTTGTTCCACATTAGAAACCTTAGAAATAACATTACTATCATTCTGTTGTACTTGGTGTGGTTCAGGAATGGGCTCAAGTAGCTTAGTATACTACTCCTCTTGAGTGAAAATATTGAATATATCATTATTATAGCAATTGTCATAATGGTGTACCTCAGCTGATCCATCTGAATCATAGACGGGAGCCTTGTCAGTCTGGTACCCGATGTCGATGCTTGTTGTAAATTAGCTATCAAAATGCAGTTTGCATTAACTTCCTCAATCTCATCAAGATCCGATGTTGCAGCAATCAAATCAAACTCTTCAGCTTGGAGTTGGATTCCTGGTTCTTCCTTTTGAGCAATCAACAACTGAATATGAAGATAAGCATCACCCTTCTTTTTTGTCTGACTGTGCAGTTCCTAGCAAGATGATCATATCCTTTGTAGTTGTAACACCTTATTTGATTACCATTATTCCCAATCGCATTACCCTCAGCCCGTGCTGCTACAACATTACCATTCCCATTCATTTGCAATTCCCAGAACAACAATTAGCCCATTCTGATTTCTAACATTCTAAACACCCGGATTTTGAACTGCATTTTGAACAACCTGATTCCTGACATTATGTATTGTATTATACCCATTCTAATTTCCAACATTCTGCCTAGCATACTATCTAAACTGATTCCTATCATTGCCTCCAACCATCTGAATCTGCTTGTCTTGACCCATATTCATACCCGGTTGAGCAATTTGCCTATTATGGGGGTTTGATGAAATTCTCTGGTTGTTGTTGGTTGGTGTTGAGTAGTTTAGTTTGAATGCCTTAGCCATTAGAACAAGTGCCATGTTCATTGTGGTTGTGGGATCTATAATGTCTTCGGGATTTGGCATTGGTTGTTGGATGTAGTTCTGGTTGAATGATGGTTGTGGGTTATAGTTGTTGTTGATGGGAAGTGGTTGTTGCATGTAGGTACTTAATGATGGTTGATCCTGGTGAAACACTGGATAATTGAAAGGATTGTTGGAATTTGCTATGAGTGCCAGAGGATCATGTGTTTTTTCAAGTCGTTCAGCTCTTAGATCATCTACCTCCTTTTGATTGTACTTCAAGAAATCATACAATTGAGTGTAATCTGCTGTATGTAAGTCCTTTGTTTGATGAACAATGGTAACATGTCGACTCCATTCTAGTTGTAAGTTGTTTAGGAACTTAAGATTACTAGCAATCTTTTCTGGAAAGTGTTTGTTTCTCTTGAACTCATTCATCAACTTTGAGAAACGATGATAGTAAGACTCAATAGATTCCCCATCAGTGGAAGTAAACCATTCCCATGAATTAAACAACTTGGCCTTTTTCTCTTGAATTCCGATATCTGAACCTTTCATCATTTGTTGAACTCGTAACCAGATTTCTTGAGCAGTTTCACAACTATCAACAGTAGCATAGATGTCTTCAGGAAGACTGAGAAGAATAGTCTAAATGGCTTGATCATTGACTTCTACCTGTTTAAGCTCCTTCTCAGTAAGTTCATTATATGTCTGTTCATGAAAGGTTTCATTAACAAGAACCGCATGGTTTGCATCACCTGGTTCAGGAATCATTCGTCTGACATAAGGACCATTTATAATGGAATTGTAGATTAACTTTCCATTTGGTCTGCTCTTAGCATTCCGGAGAAGACGTGAAGACCATGGAACATAGTTCTCTTTGTTAAGCATGGGAGGGCGGTTTTTGGAACCGGCTGCATAAATGTCTTGTTGATTTGACATTGCAAAAGTGACGTGAAATGATAAACAAGGATCTTTAGTGGGTAAAGTGATTGTTGTTATGGATTGAAATCAATTGACGTTCACAGGATTTTATAAATCTTAGATTTAAACCGAGAAATAAATTGAATCTTTCACGGGATTTTACAAAATTAAGAAGAAACCGTGAAACAATAATTAATTGACGTTGAAATCGTTGTTGTAATTGAAGTACGTGAGCTTTTGTAACGATTAATTAGCTTAAAAGGACTAACGGTGCAAAAACGATTCACTTTTGAGGACAAACGGCCTGAATTATAAGAACAAGGACTAACGGTGAAATTTGGTTCACTTTGGAGGGCTAACGGTTCAATTTTAGGTGGTAAGGACCAACGGTGAAAATAAGTTTCAATAAAGAGGGTTAATTAGCAACAAAGGATTAATTCTGAAATTGTAGTAAACTCTCGAGGACCACATGTGACAATTTCGAAAACTAATTAATTAAGACTACAAATTTCCCTCCATAACATCACCATCTTCGTTTTAAATTTAGAAATAGGTTACATTTTTATATTTTGTCCTAGGAACTCATACGGTAATCGTCGGTAACATGTGAATATACCACGTTGATCGAAAAAGGATCACGATCACAATGATATAGGTTAGATGTCCCGTAATGAGCCGTCACACGAAACCGAAAAAAACCAAACTAGCTTAAAACGAGTAGAATTTGATCTAAATGAATCGGTAAATCGATTGCCACATAAAAAAGGATAGATCGGTTCACAAATGAAACGAATAGTTCGGTTCTCAAAAGAAAGATTCGTAGTTCGGTTCCAAAGTAAATAAGTTTTTCGGTTTCAAAGGAAACTAGTTGTTCGATTTCTAAAGGAAGCTAGTTGTTCGGTTTCTAAAGGAAGCTAGTTGTTCGGTTTTTACTTGACACAAGTTGTTCGGTTCACAAAGAAAAACAGGTTGTTCGGTTTTCCTTAAAATGGGTTGTTCGGTTGTCACAAACTTGTGAGTTTTTCGGTTCCTCTTGTTGTTAGTTGTTCGGTTGCTCTTGTTGTTAGTTGTTCGGTTTGCAAGAAAACTGGTTGTTCGGTGGTCCTTCAACGTGTACTAGTCATCCTTGGTTTTGTCTTGTTGAGAAACCAACAAAAAACACCAACCGTCCTTCCTTGCTTAAAACTTGGATCTATGATACCTTGTTTTCTTTTGTTCAAACCGAGTAAACAAATATAAGCCAAGAAAGATAAGCACAACCAAAATAAGCTTTACAAATAAGCTTCTACAATTAGCTCTTAAATGAACTTGAGAAAAACTGTTAAGTCAAAAATAAGCCACGAAAAGAGACTAACAACTAGGCTAAAAAAACGTAACCATGTTTGCAAGAAAATAAGCTTAAATAAGCTTTTTCACCACAATAAGCCACACAAAAAGAAAGAAAAAAAACCACAGAGTGCAACGATTGTTTTTCTTTTTGAGAAGAAAAGGAATAGCCTTTTCTTTTTCCAAGCCAAAACGAACCCTTATTGGTTGAGAAACAATAAACAATATTAATCTAAAAATTGAAAGCGAAAACAAAAGACAACAAAAAAACCCAAACCAGTTTTATGCGTTTTGTTGACACATTGATTTTGAAAAGCCCAAAAAGAAGATTTCAAACAGTAAGCCCAACTAGTTTGTAAGATTGAAAACAATAAGATTGGAGAAGAGTTAAGAGCACGAGAAAAAAACTAAGCAATAAGCCGAATGATTTTCTTATAAATAAGTCAAACCAATAAGCTTAAGCTACCACAACAAAAACACTAAAACCCAACTTTGGCTCTTGATACCACATGTTAGAGATATCATTTCATCACCATGAACACAAAATTAAGAAAAGGATTTTTAGAGAGAGAAAGTACTAGAGAGAGAGACAAAGAGAGAAAATAAGATGGTTACTTGCACTTAGAAAAGAAGAATGAGAAGCAACACCCTTTCCACACTTGGAGAGGGCTTTATATAGTTACAAGAGATAAAACCCTTCTTTAGTTGTTGGGCTTGACTTTGGGCCGGACCTATTACTAATGGACTTAAGCCCGACACCTAGGCCCAATTAGCTTAGATAAATTCTCGTAAACTAAGTTCTTCTTATACAAGGCTCGGGAATATTTAAAGACCATCACTTTAATAAAAACACGGCTAACACCCACCGAGCACTTACGAGGTAGGGGGTCCATCTACTGCTGCTGCTGAGGGACATTCTCTTACCCTCTTAGCACCTGGAGTTCCTGTGCCTCCATCAGTGATCGAGGATTTATGTAACCGTATAGATAATCTAGAGTATGGCCATGGGCAGCTAGTGAAGAAGGTGATCACGGTGAGCGATGCTGAGGTGGCTGATGGCATTGCTATTGGGGAGATTGGTCCTAGAGTATCTGCTATAGAGGGACAGGTACAGGTTATGGCATCTCAGATGGTTCAGGCTGTAGGTAGACTGGAGCAAGTCAGTACCCGAATGGAGCAGGATCAACAGGATACTACCCAGCGAGATGAGATGATTTTTAGATTGAGTCAGCAGGTACAGACTCTTCAGGCCGCTGTGCAGGATAAAGATATGCATATTCAGCAGCTTCAGACTTTGATTTCCGAGATGAGCAGCTGCGAGGGTACTTTGATGCAGTGCATTCTTCGGATGGATAGACGCCTTGACGATTTATAGAGGAGACCTCTGGGGCCTTAATAGTCTTGTTGCTTATTGTTCTGATTTTTGGTTGGATTATGACCATTTTGTATAGTTTACTAAACTGCTAGTGCCAGTTAGTGAGGTCACGTCGTCGGGTGTATTTTGTTTTTGTAAACACCGCATCCTTTCAGATATTTGCGTAGTATCTGGTAGTAGACACTTAGAAATCATTATGGTTGGATGTACCGGTATTGGAACAGAAGATTGTAATTCTTGGGGGAATTTTTGGTTGTACGTGTACTACCTCCAGCATTATTATTATTATCATGGTTATGGAAGATTATGGTTATTCTTGGTTATGAGTTTTGTGTGATTGTAGATATTATTGCCTTTGAGTGATCTTGTTACTAGACCGACTTGACCTTGAGTATTGAATGATTCCAGTTGGTGAATCCTTCGCACGTGTATGTTACTTGTGTGCATAATCCATAAGTGGGTATTGTTTTTGGTACTTGCCGAGACCCGTTGACCAAACTATATTAAATGATGTTTTGTAGATTGATGATTTTAAAATTGTGGACCGCTATAACGAATTCGTGCGCATGGTTAACGAATGTAGTGATGTAAAAAGTGTATTGAAAATTTTTTGTGTAACCTATTCGTGTAAACAATAATAAATGTGTTTTCAAATTTCATAAACTGACCTTGTGGTGTCAAATAAAATTTCTTTCAAAAAAACAACATATAAATAAATAAATAATGGGAATGAAGGATGGAATGATGCTATCTTTTTTTTCTTTTGAAACAATCGTATTTTATTTTAATTTTTTTTATACCAAGAAAATGACTTACGCATGTAGCGTATGAAAAAGGAACGTTTTGACGAGGATGGACATGACGTCATTTGGTCCTTAATTATGCATAACTTGATCAAATATGCGTAATTTAGAAAGAACCACGCTATGTCGGGTAAATCGTCACCCTTAAAATGCTAGATAATCTGGATAAATGTTTGGGTCAAGCTTTCAGAAGGAGAAAATGTTTTTACCCATGCTACGGATTCTTGTGCAAGTAACCTTACTCCTATTGACTGCATGGAGAGAGTCTCATGTGAGTCGTTGCGACCAAGTCGTCCTGAAGGGAAAATACCAACGGTATTGTTCAGAACGAGTGTGTCTAGAAAGGAGTGAAGTCTGGTTCGTGATGATATAGATCGGCGGTTGTTATGGGGATATGTGTTGAGACCAAGTGCGGTCGACGTGCTAGTGAGCAAATGTAAGATTAAGTCATCGAGGGTGTGAACCGGATGCCGACACTAAAAAGGGATCTTCGTGAAGTTGTAAAGTTTCCGAGGTGGGTGGAAGCCAAGGTGGTTAGTTCCGAGGTAGAAAGTGAGAAATGGAGAAGACTTCTCCTACATTAAATGTGTGTTACTATTGATGTAGTAACCGATGGCCGTAAAGAAGACTTCTTTCCTCGAAATGGAAAGTAGTGGTAGTATAGTTGTAAATATACCTGGATCGTCGAAGGTTAGAATAAGACACTAAGCGACCCCTGACTTAAGGTTAGGTGTAATAGTCCTTACTCCTTTATGTAATGACTTAGTGTGCGCGTAAGGGCGAAAAGATTGGAGACTCTAGCCGAATGGCGACATTCGTTTCCATCCTAGAGGAACAATCAAAGTAGCTAACGCCTTAAGTCGAACGGTATTGAATTAGGAATGTGCGTAATTGTCTCGACTTGATTAGTTGAGTCATCTAAGATTTGATGCGACGCGTTAGGACCGAGTCGACTATGCTAGTCTCGGTGCGGAAACGTTAGAGTTGGAATTGCGATCTTCGTCAAACGAGCAACAAGCCCATGATGCTTAATTGTTTTATTGATTGTTTTCGATTTGTCTTTCGACAATATATGTTTTCTAGCCGGATTATCGTCGCCGAATTATATGAAAAATGTGCTTTATGTGCTATGTGCTTTTGAATGGTAGTAAGCTTATGTCGCTTTTGTGTTGCCCTTGATGTGGCTTAGGGCGTTAGTGAATGGGTATACTTACCCGGATGTAGATAAAGGTTGGTTTAAGAGGTACGCAAACCCGATAGTCTATTTTTGATTGTAGCTTGTTAACCCACAAGCATGACTATGGTTGGCTAAGGCCCAGCCGTGATTAAAGTCGAGATCATTACCAAAAAGCTTGGCCATCTGCGAGCTTAGTATAATGAGCAATTTAACTGGTTGGGTACGAACCCATGTGAGCAAGAATAGTGGTTTTGTTAAGGCTTCATTATAAGCAAGCACAGTTATTTTGCTAAGGCTTTATAGTAAGCGCGCATGATTGTTGCTAATTGTGATAATGAGCAAGTGTGATAAAGTGCCTAAGTAAAGCTAGGCCGAAATGTAAAGTCGTCGTAAAATGACGAATATATGATTACGTGCTTATGTGATTTTATGTGATAGTGCTATAATGCGTTTCATGGGGATATGAGTACTCCAGAATATTTTCGCAACCGGTGGTGCATTATTTAATGAGACCGGAAGGGCGACATATGTTTTAGTTTTAGATTAGCGACGTATGTTTTGGTTTTGGATTAGCGACATATGTTTTGGTTTTGTGTTGCGGTGTACGCTTGGTTTTGTTGGTAAGATCACCAAATTGAGTTGGCTTGATTTTTCATCTTAAAAGCCTTCCTTTTAGGAACGACGTGATAAATTTTATCGGATAATTCTGTTGCGTATTTTGCCTCATATGATAAGAGCGATTGTAATTATATTTTGATCTCGTAGGTATTAGTTACCATTTGTTT
Source organism: Tanacetum coccineum (assembly GCA_026074375.1). NCBI lineage: Eukaryota > Viridiplantae > Streptophyta > Magnoliopsida > Asterales > Asteraceae > Tanacetum > Tanacetum coccineum. Next base: position 50,824 of record BQNB010014217.1, on the reverse strand, counting down.
TGTTGACTTTCCATCAGGAATAGTCAAGACGAGTATTATATCGCGTGATTTTTGCATATGAACACGTGAGTCCGTTCGATGATGAGGAAACCGTCACACCGCAAGTGAAATTAAGATGAGTAAGAAAGGACGAGCATCGGGACGGCGCTCCCTTTAAGGTGGGTGGAATGTAACAACCCAAAATTTTACGACGCGTATGACGATCTCGGATTCGACGTCATGATTATTATTTTATGAATTTCTATGATTGAACATTGACAAGTAAAATTTTAATTGTCGAAAATAAATATTTTTGTATGTTATTTCGGATGAATTTGACAAATTTTTCTTTTTGTCATTTCGCGAGTCAACGTTTGACCGCGCGACCATTAAACTTTTTTAGCATAGTATTAAATTACGGCCCGCCCCGTTAATGATAATTTTTGTAAATTATATTTTCACGGACTCCATTGTCATTTGTTCCTCGACTTGGCCAAAACTCGCGTTTTAATTAACTAGACATACTTACATTTAAATTGTCAAGTGCTACTTTTATTTAACAAGGGGTTACAAGAATTTTTACAAGTAAATAAATTGACAAAAAAATATGATGAGCCCTCCCCTAGCCTTGTAGCCGCCGGCTATGGAAACCCACACACTTCAAACATTTTGATTTTCCATGTACAATGATTACAAGTTTACTTCCAAGGTTAATATAATTTGGTCACTTCTCACAAGAAAACTCATAGTTCAAAAAAATTGTTTTTCCCTTTCCCCTTTTGCCCTCTTGTCCGACAGTACACAAACACAAACAAGATCATCCATCAAATGTTTTGTGCTTGAAATCCCTTTCTATATCACTCAAATGATGATCTAAACTAAGCTAGAATCAAGCCTTAGTTGTTTTTGGTCTTCCTTTTTCCCTTTTGGTGCTCGACGAAACCCACAAACACAAACACCCTTACCATTTGATTTCTCCAACTAGCAAATATTGTTTAGATGATGTTAATATGATCATCCACATTGAAAAATAGCACATGCAATAAGGTTTATGCATGTTTGGATTTTGAATAAAATAAGAAGATTTATGCTAGTGAAAGGGGTTTTGATCCAAGATAATTAACTAGAAACTAGTGGGAAAAGTTGTGTACAAGATTTGATTAACAAAAAGTGAAGGTTTTGGTGTTTTGGTTGGGTTCGAGTCACGACACCAACAAGAAGGAACAAGACCAGTCCGAGTTTTAGTCTGATCTTGCTTATTTACGCTTTGTAAGTATATCTAATACTAGTGTTACTTTTATTTTTGTGATTCGATCAACTCTTGCTAGTTGCATGTGATGAAATCCGAGGGATCTTGCGTCGTCTAGTTTAGATTTTGTTGTTGGTTGATTGAGTGAATTGGATATTGTTTATAGGCTATTTTAGATGTGTCGTGAATGGATTTTTGGGTCGAAAATGAATTTTGGTGCGTTTTGTAGCGCGCAAATCTGGGCAAAAACTTTGACACGGAAAATGAGGCTTAAGATTTTGTAAAATCTAATTTTTGTTAGGAAAATATGATAGAGTTTATCTTTACAATCGTTTTGATATAAAATAGAGCTTCTAACTCCTAATAACGAAGAATCTAGAACGAAATCGAGATATACACTTTAAGCTAGAAAATAAAGTCACTTGTAATATGATAAAAGATGGCAGAAAATAAATTGTCCGATTTGAACACTTTCGAGTCCGTTTTAGCCTTCCGGCGAAACACGAAAGTTGTTCGGAATGTCGTTTTACTTTGCCGCGAGGTCTGTTAGTTTTAAAATAGCATGATAGCGGGTCAAAACTGAAAGTCAAAATTCTGCACTATATTAAAAATATAATAAGTTTCCAGCAGAATCTTGTAAGGGCATTTTGGTCATTTTCTATTGAGATTCAGGTCTCGGGTAAAACTAAAAAGTTATCCGAAACGTCGTTTTACATCTAAGCTTTAAAGTCCGAGTCGTGAAAATGTGATTTAGTGGGTCGTTTTAGACGGGTCAAATTTAGGAACATATATATATATATATATATATATATATATATATATATAAATATATAAATATATTTATATATAGTAGTATATGAGGAAAAGTCAACTAAAGTTAAACGGTTGCTTTGAAGTAACGGGTTGATAAGAGACTTGTTGAATGTTTATAAAAATAATAGACACTATTATTTTATTACATGTATAACATTTAGGGACTTTTAACATTTTTAGAACGGGGATATTCTAAAAATTAGTAATCTTATGTAACATACAGAATTAATACTCCGATACGATAATTAACAACCAAATTGGGTGTGAATGTACAATGAAATAAATAAATATTATTATATATATAATTAGATGACGGGACTTACAAAAAAAATGGTAACTTTCCCAAAATAGTAACTTTCCAAAAATAGAAAGTTTCTGAAAATAGAAAGTTTTCAATAAAGTATTGTAACGTGTAAGTAAAAGAATGATCGTAACTCAATTATGTGGGGTTTAGGATCTAAGACGTGCAAGTGGATTTCTCATCACATGTGTACGTATATCTATATAGTTTTGATAGTGGCGATGTACGCACTATTCGATCGTATCTTATTATATAGTAATCGAGCGACGTAATTTATAAGTCGCGGTTGAGTTCGTTGTTGAGTAGTTCGTGATTGTTTCGATTATTTGATCTTCGACTTCGATTAAGGTGAGTTCATAGCCTCGCTTTTGAACCATTTTAAATGTTTTATAACCCGCGAGGGGGATACATGTTTGTTTTGAAAAATTGAACGAATGTGTTTTGATACGTGATATGATTTTTTTGCTATGAATATATGCCTTTTACTGTGTGACCGTTAATTACCGAGGAGGTAAACGCTGAATGCATTAAATAGATCTATTGGGTTTGATAACCCTATCCGGGGTCTGAATCCGATGGTGAACACCCTGTAACGGACATTTTGTATTGAGACTAGGGGTGGTGGCATACTTTCCAATTAGTATTTTATCCTAAATAATAAATGTGTTAAGGTTCGGTACACGGGCTCATGTTAGTGGAAAAGTTATCTGGCTCTCTAACAACTTTTCTAGACTTTTTGAGGCATTATCAAATTTCTCAATTTTAAACTCAATGTCCTCTTTTTCTTGCTTAACTTTTTCAAAATCACTTTTAAGCACATTTATTTCATAGTCTTTGCAAGCTACTTCCCTTTTAAGAACTACAACTTCTTCACTAAAAAGAACCTCATTCTTTCTATATGTGATAAGTTGTTCTTCTATAGTTGTTAAACCTGTTCTATAAGTAGCTGCTATAAATTCAGTTTGAATAAGCTTAACAATTAAATCATCACACTATTTCTTAAGAGTTTCATTGTTTTTCAGACAAGTTTTAGTGCAAGTTTTATCATTGTATACCTCAGAGTCTGAAAACGTCATTAGAGCCATGTTTGTCTGAACCTGTTCTTCTGCCATGTCACTCTAGTCAAAACCTATACCATCTATAGCCAACATTGCCTTTGAAGATGTATCTTCATTGTTTGCTTGCTTCCTAGTGTTGTCTTGATATTTGAACTGACCCTCTTTGTTCCTTGGTGCTCTACATTCTCTGGCAAAGTGTCCCTTCTTGTGACAGTTGAAACACTCTACCTTGGATTTATCATACCCAGCAGTATCATTAGCATTAATGAAAATTTTCTTTCTTGTTCTTTGAAAGTACCTTTTTGCCCTCATACTTAGCAGAGAGAGCTGCCACTTCAAATCCATTGCTTCTAAATCATCTTCATGAATTTGCTCTAAGTCCTGCTGTAGGAGATTAGAACCATTAGGATTCTCAACCATGAAAGCATACATAGTATTATCACTGAAGTTAGCAGTACTAACTTGAGGACAAGCAGTGTTAATATTAGGGCTAACAGTACTAACTTCATATGCAGGATTAGCAGTATTAACATCATTAGTACTGCTAGTGCTTGGAGCAGTCATAAAGGCTAAGTTTTGAGCACCACTACTTGCACCAACAGATTTCTTTACATCTTGTTCAACAATTTTGAAGTTGTTGTACAAATCATCAATGCTCATTGTTTCAATATCAGCCTTATTCATCCAGACTACAACATGAGTATTCCACTCAGGAGGCAAGCTTCTCAGAAATTTTGAATTTAAGTCTTCTTGAGTGATGACCACACCCAAAATTGCAAGCCTACTAACAATCTTCTAGAGCCTGTTAAAGATAGAGTCAAGAGACTCTGTGCTTGATGCACTAAAATTTTCATATTGTTGCTTCAACAGTGTCTTCTGTGTTTTCTTAGTGGCTTCATTGCCTCCAAATCGTGTTTCGATAGCAGCAAACATTGTTTTAGCATCACTGTATTGACTGAAAGTAAGTTGATGTTCATTGGGAAGAGCCATGAGTAGCAAGCTTCTAGCCTTCACATCATTCTTCTTGTTGGTCTTTTCTTCAGTAGTTACAGGTACTGACATCTTTGTAACAGAAGTACCATTCTCTTGTGCTGTTTGTGGTACAAATACCCATGAGTTACCATTCTCTATGACCTCCCATAGAGCATAGTCTTGTACCTGGAAGTATTGCTTGATTCTTATCACCCACATCTCATACTCACCAAGTTTGAGTATGGGTAGCTTAGCAGTAGTGTTACTCTGTGCAGATTCAAATTCCATATCTTCTAGATCAAAGTTTCAGAACACAAGGATCTGATACCACTTGTTGATCCCAACTAGATCCTGCAAAACTTGTTAAAGGGTTAGTTGTATTGAATAGATTCAAGACAACTATGCTAGAAACTTTGTTGATACTAAAGAGTTTGCGGAATCTACTATTTAATACTTAGAAGAATATCAATGTAATAGTAAATTGTAATGCAATAGAATGAACAATGAATATAACCAAAAAGCTTCAATATTATTATGATGAATAATACGAGTATTCTGTCTAGTACTAAGGTTTACAACCTTGAAGCTATCAATGTGTCTGTCGTGATGTGTTTACAACCATAACCTAGGATCTCCTTTTATACACCAAGGAGTCCTTTACAAGATAACTACAAATTATCTAAACTTCTATAAGATATCAACATATCTTCTAATTATATAGGATATACATTGAATCATTCCATACATATCACAAAACATGCTTTTATCTCCTCTTCACACATCTTTATCTTCATGCAGTCTTTAGTCTTTATCACCAGTATAAATCCCTTCAGCAGTGTTAGGTTTAGTACTAGCAGTACTAACTTATACCTAGCAGTACTAACATTCTTCTAGCAGTACTAACTGGTTTATACTGCCAGTTATGACTTAAGCAGTACTAACACTTTGACTAGGCAGTACTAAAGTCTAATGAGTTTAATTCCCAACAACTTATTTATTGGAAAATGGTTTTCAAAGAGGACAGATAGACAAAACTTTATTTATTAATAGGGACCAAGGTGATATTCTGATAGTACAGGTATATGTAGATGATATCATTTTTGGGTCTACAAATAAGAAGTTATGCACAAAGTTTGAGAAGACAAATGCATAAGAAGTTTCAGATGAGTTTTGGGTGACTCTACATTCTTTCCTAGGACATCAAGGTGAAGCAGAGAAGGAAGATGGGATTTTTATAAGCCAAGACAAGTATGTGACTGAAATTTTGAAGAAATTTGGCTTTAGTGATGTCAAAACAGCAAACACACCCATAGAAACCCATAAGCCTTTGCTCAAAGATGTAGATGGTGAAGATGTAGATGAACACATGTATAGATCAATGATTGACTCATTGATGTATCTTACTTTTTCAAGACCAGATATAATGTTTGATGTATGTGTATGTGCCAGATTCCAAGTTAACCCTAAAATTTCACATCTTCATGCTGTGAAAAGGATATTTAGATACTTAAAAGGTCAACCTAAATTGGGCATTTGGTATCCTAAGGATTCACCTTTTGATTTGGTGGCATATACTAACAGTGACTATGCATGAGCAAGCTTAGATAGGAAGTCTACAACAGGAGGTTATCAATTCCTGGGATGTAGATTGATTTCATGGCAATGTAAGAAGCAGATTGTGGTTGCTAATTCTACAACAGAGGCTGAATATATAGTTGCTTCAAGTTGTTGTGGTCAAGTGCTTTAGATTCAAAATCAATTGCTTGATTATGGGTATAACTTTATGCATACAAAGATCTATATTGATAATGAGAGCACAAAGCACATTGAGATTAGACATCACTTCATCAGAGATTCCAATGAAAAGAAGCTAATTCAAATGATCAAGATTCTTACTGACAAGAATGTTGCAGATTTGCTTACAAAAGCATTTGATGTAAGTAGATTTTAATATTTGATTGCTAGTATTGGAATGCTCAATCTTTAAAGTTTTTGGTAAGGAAAAACAGAAGTGAGAGAGTTGGTGAGAATAAAAGCAGAAAGAGAGATGTGTGATAAAAACAGACATAGTGATTTAGTAAGAAAAAGAAATGAGAGAATTTATGAGTTGAAAAACAAAAAGAGAGGTGATATATAAAAACAGACGAGAAGAGAATTGTAAAGTAAAATAATTGTGAGAAAATCCAAACTAGATCAGAGGAGTTTTTCGTGAGTTAAATGGTTACTTGATGATTGGCAATAGCATCATTAGAATGGAATTGGAGTTAATGCTGGTAATTCAAAGTTAATGCTGCTAGGCATAAACTTACTACTGCTTGGGAAAGTTAATGCTGTTATGCTTAACTTACTGCTGAGTTACTACTGCTGGGTTACTTACTACTGTTGGTTGAAAGTTAATGCTGTTATGCATAACTTACAACTGCTAGCGAACGTTAATGCTGTTGAGGGTATTTATATAAATACTCCGATTAAGGGTTTCATTCAATCTTGTACTCGATTTCAATCTTTGATATACTCTTTAATTATAAACCCTAACTCAATTTTATCGTTAATCATTAAAACTCATCACAATGTCTGCTCTAAAGTTGTGCTAATTCAACACACAACATGGTGAATTCTTGGCTAAACCCACTAAAAGTGAAGGGTTTGAGCAAATTGTGGATTTCTTGAATGCGAATCCTATCAAATATGCATTAACGGTTAATCCTACAATCTATACTTCATGTATTGAGCAATTTTGGGCTACTGTAAAGGTAAAACTGTTACTGGAAAAGTTAAGTTACAAGCCCTAGTGGATGGGAAGAAAGTGATCATCACTAAGACAAGTGTAAGAAGAGATCTTCAATTGGAAGATGTTGAAGGAATTGAATGTCTACCCAATGCTGATATTTTGAGCAACTTGCTTGAAATGGGGTATGAAAAACCTTCTAAGGAAACGACATTCTATAAAGCTTTCTTTTCTCCTCAATGGAAGTTTTTGATTCATACTATTCTGCAATGCCTAAGTGCTAAGTCTACTGCATGGAACGAATTTAGTAGGCAATTCTGGCCTTTGTAATATCTGCTTAGGACACAAACGTAAATTCAACTTTTCTAAGTATATATTGAAAGTATGGTGAAGAATGTGGATAGTAGTGTCAAATTTCTAATGTATCCAAGGTTTGTGCAAGTCTTTCTGGATAAACAAGTTGGTGATATGTCTACTCATGATGAAATTTTTGTTCACTTCACACAAAGAAGGTTATTTGGCAATATAAAAAGGGTTGGGAACGGATTATCTAGAGCAGTTACACCCTTATTTCCAACCATGATGGTTCAAGCTCAGGAAGAAATGGGTAAAGGTTTAGCTAATCTCTTAACTGATCCCCCATCACTACCCATATTACTCAACATCAACATCTAAAACCAGAAGAAGACAAAACCTAAAGAAGCCAAAGAGAAAAAGACACTAAGATCCTCATCCATTGGTCCTACAGAGGCTATCAGCCGATGAGGTTGCCAAATGAGGAAAAAGTAACAACACATTCTATATGGATTATGCACAGTGGTGGTGATAGTCTGGAAACATTAATGATTTGATGGGAAAAATGTACCCAAATTGGCAACAGTGAGTCCTTGAACTGGAAAATACTAAGACTGCTCAAGCATAGGAGATTTCAAGTTTGAAGTTGAGAGTCAAGAGGTTAGAGAAGAAAAGAGGGCCAAGAACTCACAAGATCAAAATACTATTTAAAGTTGGTAGTCTTGACAAGTGTTTCTCTGAAGATTGAAGGTTTTGGTTGATCCGTGATGCATCAAAATAGGGGAGGAAAATAGATAACATTGACAAAGATGCAGAGGTTACTTTGGTTGATGAGACTCAGGGGAGGTATGCTGATGATTTGGTGTTTGACACAAGTGTTCTTGATGGTGAAGAAGTGTTTGCAGGATAGGATGTGGTTGAGAAGGAGGTTAGTACTGCTGATCCAGTTACTAGTGCTGGTAAAGTAGTTACTACTACTAGTGTTGAAGTTAGTGCTGCTACCACTACAACAACAACTGCTATCACTGAAGTTGATCTCACTTTGGCTCAAGCATTGGCTGAATCGAGGAGTACAAAACCTAAGGTTGTGGTATAAGATCTAGTGAAGAGTACAACCACAACAGCACCTTCAACAATACCCAAAGCTAAAAAGCATTCTTTTAGAGGCCCCTGGTGAATCTACAACAAGAATCACACTAACACCAATACCTTCAAATATCAAGGATAAAGGTAAAGCTAAGATGATTAAACCTGAGAAGCCTTTGAAGAAGAAAGAACAAATAAGACTTGATGAAGAACTTGCTTTCAAGCTACAAGCTGAAGAAGAAGAACAAGCAAGACTTGCATGAGAGAAGGCTGAGAAAGTTGAAGAAGCCAACATTTCATGGGATAATGTGCAAGAAATGATAGAGGCTAATAGGTTATTGGCTGAAAGATTGCAATCAAGAGAGCAACAAGAATTGGCAGATGAAGAGAAGGCAAGATTGTTTGTAGAACTCTTGGAGAAGAGAAAGAAACACTTTGCAGCATTAAGAGCTTAAGGAAACAGGAACAAGCCACTAACTAAAGCACAAAAGAAAAGTACAATGCCAACTTATCTGAAACACATGGCTAGTTACAAGCAAAGTCAATTGAAGAATAAGTCATTTGCATAAATTCAGAAGTTATTTGATAAAGCCATGGCAAGGGTAAACATCTTTGTTGATATGGATACTGAGTTGGTAAAAGAGAGCTCAAAGAAAGTTGAAGCAGAGATGGCACAAGAGAGTAGTTCTAAGAGAGTAGGAGAAGAGATAAAACAAGAGGTAGCAAAGAAACAAAAAATGGAAGATGATAAAGAGAAAGAAGATCTTAAACAATGCTTTAAGATTGTACAAGATGATGAAGTGGAAATTGAGGCTATACCCCTAGCTACCAAGCCTGCACCCATTGTAAATTTCCAGATTCATAGAAAAGGAAGGCAAGGCTATTATAAAATAATAAGAGCTGACAGAAGTTCCAAGATATACTTATTGTTTAGTCAGCTGATCAAAAGCTTTGACAGAGAATATTTAGAAACTCTGTGGAAGTTGGTTAAAGCTAAGCATGGGAATACAAGGCCAGAAGAAGGCTATAAAAGAGTGATTATGGTGATCCTAAAGATTATTGTTTCGAACATCATGTAGATTCTGATACTTAAGAACAGATCTAATATGGAGGAATTTACAAGGAAAGAAAGTAATGCTTTGGAGGCTATATGATTCATGTGGAATACACTTTGTGAGGTTTGAAGATATACATGTCTATATGCTAGTAGAGAAGAGATATCCCCTTACACCTGCAACAATTACTGATATGCTAAATAAGAAGCTGAAATATGATTATTGGAATGAAATGTGTTATCAGCTTCTTAAGCTCATCACAAAGAAACTCAAGAATCAATTAAGTGTTTGGAAGCATCCTCCTGGTGGTTAATGAAGCTTTTAATGAAGAAACTTGATGATTTTGAAGATAAATATCAAGTTTAGGGGAGGATTATTAGGATTAAAAGACTTCTTGATGATCTTGAAGTTACTGCTGCTAAGGTTAGAGTTACCGCTGTTAAGCATAACTTAGTGTTGCTCATTAGCTTTAATGAAACATATGCTAAGTAGTTAGTGCTGCTAGTATAAAGTTAATACTGCTAGTTTACATTTACTACTGTTAGTATATATTAGTACTGCTAGTGTAACTTAGTACTGCTAGTAAAGTTAGTACTGCTAGAGTAAAGTTAGTACTGCTGGTGAAGATTGAAGAAAATATTCTAAGTAGTTACTACTGCTTGTACACAGTTAATGCTGCTGGTGTATAAGTTACTAATGCTAGTGTTCAGAGTTAATGCTGCTGGTACAAAGTTACAACTGCTGAAAAGATTAAGACTGCTGAAAGAGTTCCTACTGTCAAGGGATGGATAAAGACAAAAGAAAAGATAAAGATTGCTTATGTGATAAGTATGAGATATTTTTGTAAAAGATACATATAAGTTATTTGTTTAGAAGATTATGATAACTTAGGAAAATATTGTAAGCCGGTTAGGACTCCTTGGTGTATAAAAGGAGGTCCTAGGGCATAGAGTTAGATATCTAGAAATCGTTTGTTTTGATATCGATATAGCTTTAAGGTTTTGTAACCCTAACACTGTTAAGAGTGTTCGTATTATATTGAGGCTGAAAGTTTGGTAAACTGTTTGTTATTAATCGTATTCATTACTATTTCATTGAAATTCTTCTTAGTATCATTGACTAGATTCCGCATAGTCTTTGATATTCACAATCAAAGTTTCTATCATAGCTGTTTTGGATTTATTCAATACAACTTAGCCTTATACAAGCTAAGCAAGATCTATTCTATTGGGATTAACAAGAATTCTGTCTCAATTAAACGCATCCGCATAAAGCATCCTATTTGCTGATTATAATTTATCTTAGGAGAATAATAATGGTGATCGTATTAAACCCTAGCTCATAGAGACTTTACCCACTTACTGCTTAATGGCAATTTATATTCTAGTAGTCCACTATCCAGGTCTTTACTAATAGAATTAGTACGTTATTTGTTGATCCTAGGTCACTTGCTAGTCTAACTTGTTCACATATCCCAAAGGTAAAGATAAGGCATTAATTGTGGTCTTATTGATCTAGATATATAAATCACTATATGAAGAGCCATCCCGACATCTAGCTAACTTGGTCGGTATCACTAGATCCAGTTAAATGATAGGTCGCATACAAAAGCATGTAAACAAGAATAAATTAATAAACATAAACAAGCAATCAATGATAAATTAAGCATTTGATATAAACAAACCAAACATTTAAGTCTTCATAATCATGGCTAATACCTAAGGGTATTAGCCCTTAATCATTGTAAGTAATACAAAAGTAATAATCCAACCTAGGTAAACTAACTAAGTTAAACAAATGATACCAAAAATCGAACGATTACAAGACTATAGGAGATTACAAGGTGTTTCCTATAGAATTAGTAGCTTTGCTTGACTTCTTCCGCTCTTCTTGTCTTCTGAAAATCAACTTTTATGGTTAAGGTATCAAAAATATGATCAAGCACACTGAAAACCCGTTTTTAGGTTTTCTATTTAACTGTCTGGAATTTGGTCGATACGGCATATCGAGAGAGATGGATACGACGTATCGGGGGTTTCTTAGAGTAGGGGCCACGTTCGATATCTTCCAGAATATTTTATATCTTTATCTTGAATACGGCGTATAGATGTCTCCTGGATACAGCGTATTAGACTTTGTATCTTTGTGGTTTCTTGTGAAGTGCAAGCACAAATACGCCATATCTTTCTTGATGGATATGGCGTATACGATGTCAGAACAATAATCTTCAAATGTCTTCGTTTAAGCTTGATGTGCTGTCGTGTAGGTTGTATTTATTGATTACCAAGTTTTAAATTTATATTTAGCCGACTTATCCTAAAACAACACTTTAACGGGCAGTGTACCCGGTCAAAATGAGGTTTCGTGGTAAGTAGAGTGTCGAACACTAAGAGCGAGAAAGTTAACCTTATATTCTATTAGTATTTTATTCTAATTAATTAGTCTAGTTAATTCTACTTAACGTTAAACCTATGCTAAACCTAGTTCTATTGGGGGGTTTCAGCCTGAGAGACTGGCACATGTTTGGTGGTGAATAAAATCAATTCAATACATAATAATCACGCAAGAGGAAAATCAAAAGATAAAAGAGCGGTACAAGCCAAATGTTAGAAAATTGTATTAGCCAAATTAAATCCAATTAAATGCTGGTTTGTTTATTTAGGGCAATGAGTGCTTATCTCGAGGCGGCATATCATTCTTAAGACTTAGGCAGGACTTCTTCCTAAGACCTAGACACGTTGAATCCTGTCATAATTAACGCATCCGCATAAAGCATCCTATAGTTTAATTATAATTTATCTTAGGGATTAAAACAATGGTGATCTTGTTAAACCCTAGCCCATCGAGACTTTACCTACTTACTGTTTGACGATATTTTATATACTGGTAGTTCACTATTCAAGTCTTTACTAATTGATTAAGAATGTATTCGTTGGGTCGAAGGGTCACCTGCCAGTCCAACTAATCTTACTAATCTAAAGGCAAAGATAGAACATTATTTGTGATCCTATTGGACCAGATATATAAAGCACAATATGGAGAGCTATCCTAGTATCTAGATTACTTGGTAAGTCTCACTAGACCCTGTTGAATGATAGGTTGCATATTCAAGCACATAGACAAGTATGAGGTGATAAATATAATTAAACAATCAACGATAAATTAAGTAATCAAGATTAAACAAACCAAACATTAAATCTTCATTAAAGTGGCTAATACTCTAGGGTATTAGCCCATAATCATTCTAATAATACAAGTATAATCAAACAACCAAGGTAAACTAGCCGAGTTAACTAACGATACCAAAAATCGAATGATTACAAAGAGTATAGGAATTACATAGTGTCTTATATGGAATTAGTTTTGATGCTTGACCTTGGCTGCTCTTTGTCTCTTTAGAAAATCGACTTTTATGTTTATGGTATAGAGAATATGATTTAGCACACTAAAAACTCGTTTTTGAGTCTTTTATTTATAGTCTCTGAAATTGAGTGGATACACCGTATTGAGTGAGGTCAATACGGAGTATTGGGGTGTATTCTTTGGAGTGCGCGCTACGTTCATAATCAATCAGTAATAATTTCCTTTAATCACATTTATTGCAAGATCTTTGATTATTTGACCAGCTGGATACAACGTATGTAGTTAGTAGGATACGTCGTATTGGGAATTAAACATACGCGTTTTCTTGTGAAGTCTAGGCGCTGATACGCCGTATCTTCTTTGCTGGATACGGCGTTTTGAGTCAGAAATAAGAAATCTTCAAATATCATTGTTTAAGCTCCAAAATGTACGCCTTTTAGCTCGTCTTCACAATACATACTCCGTAATTACTGCAATTAACAACTTTAAGCAATTAAATAACAATTCTTGCGATAATTATATAAAAGTGGGTAATTTATCTGGGATAAATGATGCTATAAAAGTAACGTTATTTGATGTCAGTAAATATCCCCCCACTTAAATCCTACTTGTCCTTAAGTAGACTCTAGAAGTTTATTGAAAATGTATCCCAACCGAAGTTAAGGATTTTTCCTTTTAGCATTTCTTTTGTTTAATCACCTATACAAAACCAAGCACCTCACGAAATATGGGAAATGAAAACACTCAGATCACTCAATTAATCTAGGGTGTAACATTTAATAGGTACGCTTAATTACTCGGCCGCAATTAGTTTTCTATCATATGCTTGGCAAGGATACACATCTCCACCACTAGAGCTAAGGAGTAACAAGTCAAAAAGTAAATTGGGTTAATAGACTTAATAGGTTGATCATTCTAACAATCTTTCACCAAAAGTACCACACTAACAAGGAAGCTGAATCATACATACATCGCCGTAAAGACGGAATAGACATGTATAATTCGATCACATCCTCATTCGATTTTAACCAAGGGTTAGGACGAAGAATGATATAGGGTATGAATCTTCTAACTTTCACCAAAAGTAATAAACTAACAAGGCAGCTGAATCACTTATAGATGGCCGTAATGACGAAGTAGACATGCATGACTCGATCACATCCGCGTTTGAGTAAAACCCAAGGTTAATTGTTAGGAAAGGGAAATAAATTGTTGATAAATAAAATTCACAAAACAAATAGATTAAGCCTGGACAAATAAGGTATAATGTTGCTAGTGACTTTCCTGACTGTTCCATGATAAAGACTCAGAAATATATACAATCGTCTCGATCATAGAATGACAAAGACAACCTAAGTTGGCGTTCCCATAACGGTCAACTTCCCAATCATCCCAACTTATACATACTTTTACAAGGCAAGTGGTGATATCGGCCACTTTATACAAAACTATACATCGTTGATTTTTACAACGTATCAACGAATAATTTGTATTTTTAGCCTACATAGTCGAAAGAATAATCGATCCTCCAAGGTAAGTTTTATCGGTTGGTAAGCTCAATGATTCGAACGATCGTTCATCGCTTTTGGGGGGGTGCATGAGAGAGATGAGAATGTTTGTGATTGTTGTGTTGTGTAACATGTTATATTAGAATATAGGTTAAATTTTTACCTCTTCACCATCATAATTCATCTGGATAATTTTCATTAAACACTTCATCTTCGGACATAATACATAATTGCGAAAGTAGCAAAATACACGAGCTACATACTTTTACATTCCCATTGCATTGTGCAATTTCCCGACCTAACCAGAGATAGAAAATTTCACTTTGACACAGGAACTACAAAACTTTAGACAAAAGCAACTAGCAACTTTGATTAAATAGGCTTAATCTACAGGGTAGGCTAAGGTGTAAAGGTATAACAAAATAAACATTTTGGTGTGTAAAAGACAAGAATGGCTCAACAGGGTTTTCTAGGGGTATCTTACTCTTATAGTGAGAGTAAGAAAAGTTACCTAGGGTTAAACTAACCATCGTGTTAGTTAATATTACAACATATAGGCTTTTTGGTGTATTCCTAGAAATTTACCAGTTAAACATGTTACTCCATCTAAGTCCATAGTACTCATCATTGTGGTCTCGAGTGATATACCAAGCCAAGTTCTAAAGTCCACTACATCACCGGCACACTCATAATTTTGTGGAATTTTTAGTAAATTTTTAGAAACGAAATAGGCTTAATTCTCTTAATTTGACATTAAGAGTTATTGTGCCCGAGGTCATGTAACTAGTAATTTTTACAAAAGTATGCTAATTGTTTTTTAAATTTGGCATAATTTAAGCATATAGCATATTATTTGTAAAAAAAGGACAAGTAGGCGTTCTAATTCTCCACCCCTACTTAAATTATACAACGTCCTCGTTGTATAGATAAAACAATTAAAGAAAATGGGAAATAGAATTAGAACAAGGAACTCCCCTGATATTTTGCTTGAGATGATTCTCCAATTTTAGTTCTTGAGCAAAAGTGTGTTGAAGAGGCGTCAGAATCCCCGTATGAGTTTAACACACGTATTTTTCAGAGTATATACCATCACCAATTAGTCGATTTCTTTAGAGCAAGGTCCTGCATAAAAGTTTTAAAGATAAAGCGTGCAATTCCTATCTTGGTTTTATAGGTTACAATGCAGAAAAATAAACACACATACTGTATAGGTAGTCAATACGCCGTATCCTAAACCCAAGGATACGTCGTATTGCACCCTGTAAAAACAAATGTTTTAAAGTTTGCAGGAATTTAAATGAGGAATTTAAAGGACTGATAACGTCCAGACAAGTCGATACGGCGTATCCATAAATGTTCGGTACGTCGTATGGAATGTCTGGGAAGACAGACTCGTCAAACAATTAAAATATTACAAACGACAAACAATTAAAATAGCCGGGTTGTCTCCTGGTAAGCATTTTTCTTTCAGCCAGTCATTAAGTTAGACTTTTTCTTCTCGTCAGCTTCATTCATCATCCATTCGCTCGCACTCGTCCCATTCGTGTGAATTTCTCCATGACCTTTTGGCATGACACAAACTTCTTGCAAAACGGCATGTCGAGCACAACACACTTGTTATATCTATATCGTCAATGATTGAGAAACCTGAAATAATAGAAAATTTTCCAACGAAAATAGGTATGTCAACTAAAGTCCCTATTAGCTTCTTCCATTCGTGATCACCCTTGTCCTTAATTGTAGAATTATAAAAGCGTTTGGTCATCATATTGATGGACAAGGAAGGGAGGAAATCAACACTAACATGTTTATACCTAATCATACAAGAAAATTTCATTTTGTAACAACTTTTATAAGTAGGCTTATTGACAAAATTGAGGGCTGGCTCAAACTTATTATCTTGATCCTTCCTAGGTTCTAGAGGCACATCTATATCATTTAATTCAATATAATTATCATAGTATAGGTCGAATGATTCATAAATAGCTTCTCCTATAAGCTCAGTTTTGGAATCAAGATTCTTTCCTTCTTTCAATATATAGACCCTCCTAATTATGCTAGTAACTGGTTTAATACTTTTGAAAACAATTTTCTCTTCCCCAACCCTTAAAGTAATTTTTATTTTAAAAACATCTATCTTGGCATGGGCGGTAGACAAGAATGGTCATTCGAGGATCAAAGGGACATCGTCATCCTCGGGTATGTCCCAGATAATAAAGTCTATGGGGAAGATAAATTTACCAATTCTAACTAGAATGTTTTCAGCAATACCCCTTGGATGTTTAATTGTTCTGTCAGCCAGTTCAATAGTTAACCTAGTGTGGGCTAAATCTCCTAAACTAAGGTTGGTGTAGGTAGAGAATGGCATACCACTTACACTTGCTCCTAGGTCAACAAGGGCTTTATCAAAACAAACATTATGAATAAAACAAGGTAGAGTAAAGCTACCTGGGTCCTTTTCTTTCTGAGGCAAGGTGTGATCATAGGTTTCCAGAATTTTACTTCACGTGCCTTCTTCCAACTATCACAGCAGTAACCATGTAGTCGCCTAGGAAAGGGAATTGTTTTAGAAAATACAAAACTAAACTGTGAGTCCGATACGGTGTATGGACCTGATCCTATATGGTGTATCGCATTTGAATCAGCTTTAGTAGTCAAAATCGATTTGACATGGTCCCTTAGGTTCGTTTACGTTGAGCTGTGTAGACTTCCAAATATTTTTTCTTGTAAGACTTTGCTCATCTGGCCAATCTGAATCTCCAAGGTCTTAATCGATGTTCCTTGATTTCTTATAGCTGCATCGGTAGAAGCTCAAATTTCTTTGATTATGTTTTAGTTCTCTTCGTGTCTCTTTGCTGATTCAGCCATGAATTTGATTAGCGATTCCTCTATAGTTTGTCTTCGATAAGGGTATGAAGAGTTTTTGTTGTTGCGTTGGTAGAATCCTGGCCTTGCTGCTCTGTACAGTCCTCTAAGTTGATAGGGTGCACCAAACTGTGTGTAGGAAGCCTCTTCAAGAGTTTTCCCTTCTTCTTTGAGTGGACAGTCCTTTGTGTAGTGTGGTCCCTTGCATATCTCGCATCCGACCTGAGCAGCGTATACCTTCTCGTTAACTTTCTTAATTTCTCTCCTGGGACTGTTGAGTTGGGATTGGATAGCAGCAAGTCCATCAGAAGTTTTAGTACTTTTGGTCTTTGTGGATGTTTCGTTGTGTCATTTCTGAGAGTATTCAGCCATTTTTTGGATGGCTACTTTTGCATCGGCAGCAGTTTTAGTGGGTATGGCACCTTTTAAATCAAGGATTTGTATAGTTGGAACATCTAGCCCATTATAAAATAAAATTACCTCCTGCATGTCAGTCAAATAGTGTTGGGGGCATTTCATCAAGAGTTCCTTAAATCTTTCCTAAGCTCAGAAAAGGCTCTCATCTGGTTCTTGCTGAAATTTGTTAATTTCCCTTATTTTCTTTGCAGTACGAGCAGGTGGTCAGTATTTGCTTAGAAACTTTGATTTCAGGGTTTCCCAATTTGTAATCAAACCTGATGGTTCATTCCTGAGCCAACGACTCGCGGCTCCAGTTGGGACATAGGGAAAGATCGAAGAATTATTTGGTCTTGAGTTACCTCGGGAATATGGAATAAGTCAACGATCTCAAGGAATTTTTCAATGTGTTAGTTTGAATATTCATGTTCTGAACCGCTAAAAGTATTTTTGCGAAGTTCTTTGAGAAATTTCCCTTTTAATTCAAAGTGAGTTTTGTCATTTATTTTGGGCCTAGCAACTCCTGACCCATAATTCCCATAGATCTTGCTCATGTATTGATCCATTGTTTTCGTCGTAATTTCTGTAGTTTCTTCCTCTGAACGTTCTTCGATGTCAGAAAATAAATCGAATTCGGGTGAACTCGATTCTACAAGACCAAGTGTCTCGAAAAGCCTCATTTTTGAGCAAAATACTCTTTTTAGGTTTTCAAAAGGTGTAAATAGTTCCTTAGTGGAACTCCTTGTCATGCATGAGGACAACAAATTAGTAGGGTAGGCTCTAAAAAGAAAGGATACCGAAAATTAAACACGGAAATCAAATTTAGTTCTGCTACTGTGTCAAGTGATCGATACGCCATATTCAATTGATTTGAATACGCCGTATGGATCTTCTGAAGGTCAGTACGTTGTATTGAGTTTGCAGAATACGCCATATTGTTTGGAAGAACAAGATACGTTATTTAGACTGCAGAAATCAATACGCTGTATCTGGGTAGAAAGTTTGATACGCTGTATCCAACTGGTGGATACGCCATATCAGGTGTTCAACCAGAACATAATACTTTGATAACAATTAAATAATGCAGGAATTTAAACAAACAATTAAAAACACAATAAATCAGATACAAACAGAGTTTAACCAGTTAAATTATTCTAAGCTAAGCTAGTTAAGAGTTAAAAACACTAATAAGAATAAAGATTAAACTTTTTCACTCCCCGGCAATGGGGCCAAAAACTTGGTGTGCTGTCGTGTAGGTTGTATTTATTGACTGCAAAGTTTTAAATTTATATTTAGCCGACTTATCCTAAAACAACACTTTAACGGGCAGTGTACCCGGTCAAGATGAAGTTTCGTGGTAAGTAGAGTGTCAAACACTAAGAGCGAGAAAGTGAACCTTATATTCTATTAGTATTTTATTCTAATTAATTAGTCTACTTAATTATAATTAATTTTAAACCTATGCTAAACCTAGTTCTATTGATAAGGGGTTTTCAGCTTGAGAGACTGACACAGGTTTGGTGGTGACTAAAATCAATTCAATACACAATAATCACGCAAAGAGGAAAATCAGAAGATAAAAGAGCGGGACAAGCCAAATGATAGAAAACTGTATTAGCCAAATTAAATCCAATTAAATGCTGGTTTGTTTATTTAGTGCAATGAGTGCTTATCTCGAGGCGACATATCATTCTTAAGACTTAGGCGGGACTTCTTCCTAAGACCTAGTCATGTTGAATCCTGTCATAATTAACGCATCCGCATAAAGCATCCTTTAGTTTAATTATAATCTATCTTAGAGATTAAAGCAATGGTAATCTTGTTAAACCCAAGCCCATCGGGACTTTACCCACTTACTGCTTGACGATATTTTATATACTGGTAGTTCACTGTTCAAGTCTTTACCAATTCATTAAGAACGTACTCGTTGGGTCGAAGGGTCACCTGCCAGTCCAACTAAGCTCACTAATCTAAAGGCAAAGATAGAACATTATTTGTGATCCTATTGGTCCAGATATATAAAGCACAATATGAATAGCTATCCTAGTATCTAGATCACTTGATAAGTCTCATTAGACCCAGTTGAATGATAGGTCGTATATTCAAGCACATAGACAAGTATGAGGTGAGAGGTGATAAACATAATTAAACAATCGACAATAAATTAAGCAATCGAGATTAAACAAAGCAAACATTGAATCTTTATTAAAGTGGCTAATATCCTAGGGTATTAGCCCATAACCATTGTAATAATACAAGTATAAACAAACAACGAAGGTAAACTAACTGAGTTAACGAACGATACCAAAAATCAAATGATTATAAGAGTATAGGAATTACACGGTGTCTTCTATGGATTTAGTTTTGATGCTTGACCTTGGCTGCTCTTTGTCTCTTAGGAAAATCGACTTTTATGTTTATGCTTGACCTTGGCTGCTCTTTGTCTCTTCCAGAATATTTTATTTCTTTATCTTGAATATTCTCCTGGATACGGCGTATTAGACTTTGTATCTTCGTGGTTTCTTGTGAAGTGCAGGCACAGATACGTCGTATCTTCCTTGATGGATACGGCGTATATGATGTCAGATCAGTAATCTTCAAATGTCTTCGTTTAAGCTCCAGAATGCGTGCCTTTTTGCTAATCTTCACCAAGTACTCCATAATTACTGCAATTCTCAAATATAAACGATTGAGTAATAATTCTTGCAATAATTATACAAAATGGGTTATTTACATGGGATAAATGATGCTATAAAAGTGACGTTATTTGATGTCATCAGCAAGGTACTGTTGAATTATATTTTGTCGGGACGGAATACTAATTGGTTGATCCATTTACCAATGCTCTTCCTAAGGAAAGGTTGGAGTATTTAGTTCACAGAATTGGTATGCGATGTATGACTCCAACTGAATTGGAACGTCTAGCAAAATTATCTTCTTGATTCCAAAGATCATACATCAATAACATATAAATAAATTTTCGAAAATAAAATAAAAATTGCAAAATAAAATGTTAAAAAGATTTTCTTGAAATTTTTCAAAAACCTAAAATCAAATTAAAAATACAAAAAGATTAGATATTTTAGCAATCAAATGTCTTCTCATTTTTATCAGATTCATGATCCGTATCTTCTCAAAATATTATTTGAATGCATAAACTGGGATTGTAACATCCGAGAATTTTCGAAATTTTGAATGACGATTTTACCCTTTGACTTTTAGGGTCTGACTTGACTTTCTGACTTTTGGTCTTTTATTGTCACATAAAAGCGATTACCGCGTAACCGGTAATTTTTCAGAACATATTTAAAAGAGATATATGTTTTTCCTAAGTTGATTTATCAAAAACGAGCAGCTAAATCACGTTTTCATTATTCGGACTCTAAAGCAATTTGATGTAAAACGAAATTCCTGACAACTTTTCAGTTTTGCCCGAGACCTGGAAACGAGCCGAAAAGGGCTAAAACAGCACCGCAAACATTTAACGAACAACATACAACGCGGACACACAAAAATAATTAGATTTGTTTTTAATTATCAGTATTTATTTAATAAAAGTATTAAATAAATTAGTCGTCATTTTAATTAAAAGCGTTTGTTGAAAAACGCGAATAATCGAGTTGAAATCCATTGTTCATTTCGGAAAAGACGTAACCAGTTCACTAAATAAATAACGAATATTTTTATAAATGATATGAAAATATTTATGAAATAATATCAAATAAATACTCATTTTTATCAGAAAAATGATTTGGAAAACAATGACGCAAGTTTCGTGCGTTGAATCGTCCACTAAGTCGCTCAAACGAGTCCCGAATCGATAGTTATCAAAACTATATTAAAAAGCTACAAAATGAACCCTAAAGTTTTAAAGACTTGTTATTATATATATAAAATTTATATAATAAACTTTCATTTTCCATCTCTAATATACACACACACTAGTATAGCACTCTCCATTCTCTCTCCCATTACCGGCAGCCCACCGCTCGGCACCAGTGCCCGGCCGCCGGCCACTCAGTCGTCGCAGCCGGAAAACTATTTCCGGCTCGAAATACACCAAAAGTTGTTCTTGTACCCGATCTACTCGTTCATCATAACTCACTCTCACTCACTCGCGTTTTTACGATCTGCCCCTCCCTCTCCGGAGCTGTAGTCACCGCAGAGCAACAGCCACCATCAAATCGCCAACTCACCGTCTGCCGCATATCAATAACCTGAACACCACAAAGCCTAACACCCTCCGCCAATCCATCCACAGCGCCACTAGTGGGTGCGTGTGGTGTTATATTTGCACCAAGGGTGCGTTTTCTTGGTTGCGTTACACTCTCGATAAGAAAAGAAAGTTGCATTTGTTGGTTGGATGTTGTCACGAGACCACACCTATAAGGTGGTGCGTTAATCTATTTCGGTAGTGTCTGGCCTGCCACGGCCGCACCATGGCGGTGCCGGCTCGTGGTGGGTTTTTGAGTTTGGTTGTGGCTGAACTTCATAGCACTGCGGGTGCGTTCGGGTTGGGTTTTAACAATGAATAATGTGGTGCGTCGGGGTTCTATTCGATTTCGTCGACTTGGGCGCGATTTGTTTTTGGGCAGGTAGGGAGGGGGGGGGGGGTGGCGGGGGTAAGGACGTGGGCGCGGAGAAGGGTCAGCGCAATAGGGTGCACGTTTGGCTGTGTGGACAGCCATTAGGGTGCGTTTGGCTGTGACAGCCGCCCTAAGGGTGTGTTTGGTTTATGGCAGCCATAAGGGCCGCGTTTGGTTGTGCGTTTAACAGCATAAGGGGATGTTTGGTTAGGCAGAAAATACTAGAGGGCCTATTTGTTTAAGTTTTCTCTAAAGGCGGTGTTTTGGTATCGTAGGGATACGACAACATAAGGCGTTATGTTTGGTTATAAGAGAAAAAGAAGACACGAATAGAATGCTTTGGGTTTAGCGATTACAATCGGGGTTCGCTTTTTGTTTTAATGCAAATCAACAAACACTAATGAAAATAACATTAGAGTTTTATAAATATTAAAAATGGACTATAATGGTGAGTTTAGAATTGGTTAAATAAATACAATTTTTATTTTCGTTGTTTAGTTTATGATTATAATATATTTATACCTGTAAAAAGCGTGCAGTTATGAAATTATTTGGTAGAACTAAGCGAATAAGGCAAATATTTTAGATTTGATTAAGGAAAATAATATACGTTGAGTTTTACGTATAATGGGAATACGTTATATAAAACGGGAAGTCATGAGAACTTAATTAATTTACCGCTATATTTTGATTCACTCCGTAAAAATATACTAGTTGTTTCTATGTAAATGGATAATGTGGATTAAATTTATGTTAAAGATAATATAGAAGAATATAAGTTGTACCGAAAACATGACAACGTACGATAACTCTATACTTTTACAAGAGACGATCTGTTTGTGAGAGAGTAGGCGTCGGAAGAAACGAAATATATTTTATAAAATATTATTTTATGTTTTTTTAGATTGGTTATTAAAATCTGTTACATGCATTCGGTTGTTTAATCGCATAACGTTAAAGACTCATGTGTCTACCATATTCATATGTCCTTTTATGTAATTAAATTGGTTGTCAAACTAATTGGTTAATTAATAAATTCGTGCAATTATTATATATTACTGCAAGATTTATTATTACATTTTCATTCAATCTTTTGTGGTATAGTATTTTCATGTTGTATATAATTCACTTTGGTAGGAATTATATTAGGGTTATTTATTCATATGTAATATATAAAGAAAATATATTATCTACACTTTGTCGTATATTTTTAACTTTATTAGATTTATCCTAACACAATAACCATTACATTGAAATCTATCTTTTATCAACGTTGTCGCGTTGACTAATCATTCTTCGGGAAACCCAAATACAATATACTATGGCTAGTGGGACTTAGCAGTTTAAGTTATAGCTGCAGAACGACTGATCGAGCTAGCTTGTTCTTGCGTTAATGTGGTTGCATATGTAGATGCCTATCTGCCATCGTTCTCCTTAGCGATCAATGTGAGTTCATACTCGTCTTTTCAATCTTTTGAATGTTTATAAAACCTCGCGAGGGGAATGCTATCGCTTGTCTACCAAAACTCTTTACTTACTGGATCATCTTCTAAACTCTCACGTGTGATTGTTTTTTTTAAAGGATGATTAATGAGTTTCTAGCTCCACACTTTTACTCGTTAGGATAAATGTTTTAATATATTTTTGGAGTGAAAACATGCATTGTTTCTGAATAAATGGGTACACAAGGTGGATCACCTCAATTTCTATATTTGAGAATTACGTGTTGCTAGTAGATCGATTAACACAAGAGTTGAGCCCCCTTTTATCAATGATAACTGTCAATTGCATGAGAATTGATAGTTGTGAATTACATTATTAGTTGAGCGCGGAATGTTGAAAGAATAGATCGTATTTGGGAAACGGACTCTCTGTCCCCGTTCGGCGCTGACTTGGCACTATCACCGGCGAACGAACGTTATAGCATGTCGAATTTTTGGGGATGTTTTTCGGGTTAGAGACATCTAATTCGGTGCAGAGTGTTGCAAATTATATAGTTACTGGGCAAAGTTAAGATTGTAGTAGCTTCTAGGTTCATGAGCTTAGGAAATGTTATAGGGTCTCGTGATGTTTGCATTGTCTGTTGTTTCAATCCACGAGAAGCTCTATATGTTGTTATAAGGTGTTGTTTGTCTTTATCACGGGGAAAACTCTTGATCGGTCCTAATGTTTAACGTCTTTGGGGACGCGCTATTTGGAGAATTTTTCACAAAAAAATGGTCTGGCATGTTTTGCTACGTTGATTTTAGGAAATCAACATATATTTTGAAAGGGACTTTAAGGAATTAAATGAGTCATATATACTTTGGAAACCTTTGGGTTATTGTCTGAGCATATCTGAAACTAACTAGTGAACGTACCAACTTTAGTATGACGTTATATAAGCATGTTTTGTTCTGCAGTGTGAGTAGTAGATGGCTTGGATTATTTGAATCTGCGGTTTGAGTCTCTAGATGCTTGGATTATTTGATGTGCATTGGAGTCTTTACATTCAAGTTTTTCATGGTGATGCAATTATGGGAGAACTATTATTTTGATTTCAGAAAATCAATGAGATTATTTTTCAAACGACACATTTAGAGGTCGTTCTCCTGTATCTAGCGTTGTGTATTATGAAGTAGCACCCCAAGTGGTATTCCGCTGCGTTGTGATATTTTTGGGGGTGTTACAGGGATCATGATCTGAGAGTGAGTTATTAATATAAAAAATGTTTTGTCATCATTAGAACATGTGCTTGCAAATATTCCATTCACAAAAACTAAAAAGATATTTCACAATATTATCTTTCTAAAAAAATCACAAATTCTTTACCAAGAAAAGAAAAAAATGATCACTCGAATAAAGTTTAATAAAACCAGAGACTTAATTCTTAATGTGTATTTATTCGAGGGGGAGTTATAAATTTTTCGTGATTTATCGGGCTTTGAAAAAGACAAAAATCCATTTTGGACTATCCATGTAAAGGGATCGCACTCCAAGGGGGAGTTTGTGAAAGTCTTGACTTAAAAGGAAATTCTATAGCAACTTGAGGGTCAAAAATGCAAATATGAGAAAATATCAAATTCGGTCAAGAAAAGTCAAAACCGAAATTGAAAGGGGTATAAATAGTTTTCTTTTTTCAATTTTTATTTTCTTATCATTTTCGACTAATAAGTCATTTTCGATTAAGATTTCACAAACAAATTAGATTGAGTTGAATCTCGGTTCTTATAACGATTACTTGTGAAATCTTAATCCAAACGTAGGCATGACATCATTTTTGTTTCATTTTTATAAGCTGTTCATCGTTTAGGATAATCGAATTTGATTTCGATCACTTTTAGGGTTCATCGAAATTAGGGATTTTATGGATTAATTATATTAGGAGTATCATAGATGCTTATGTTTGTGATTACTAGTGCTTATTTGTGTTTTCCTTGATTCATAATAGCTTATAGATCAATTTTGATTACATGTTTCATTTTCGATGAAAAACCCAAATTCGATGATAGAGATTAAGATGAATTAAGGTGTGTTAAAGGTGTTAAAGTATTATGTGTGGTTTATCAGTGACTTATTTGTTTAGAAAGTTGAGTTCTTGGTTCATTTTTGATTAAAATGGTTGTGGTATTTTCGATCAAGACCAATTTCAATTAGGGTTGTTTAGTCGTTTTTTATTGATGGACAAAACGGAATCAAAACTAGTAAAAATTCAACTAAAATGGACTATTTCAAATTCGATTTCATAAATGGTCAAATTCGATTGATTATGAAAAAGTCAAATTTTAATTCATTTAGTCAAATTCGATTGGACTATCCAAAAAATGATAATGGGCTATGTTTGGGTTTAACCAAAAATACAAATGGACTTAGAATTGGGCTTATAATGTATATTTGGCTTACGTGCTGGACTTAATAATTGTGAATGATAAATGTAGTTAAAACCTCATTTTTCTATATGGAATACCGTTTTCTCTTGAGAATTCGTTAGCGATCTAAGTTGCACCCAGTTTCGACCTTTTTCTATTACGGAATTCATTAGCAGCTTAGTGACCATCCGGTTTCCATATAATAATTCTTTGTTTGTTAGCTATATTTTTTATTAAATGTGCTTTTGAATGATCATGATTGTATGAATTGATATGTGTGCAAAAACAAGAATAATGCTCGAATGTCTATGATCAGATCAGCATCTCATGTTTCTTAAACAACAAAATCACAACAGTTTTCATAATTTCAAACAACAACAACAAATGGTTTTAGAAATAATGACCTATATAGTTTAAGACAAGTATTTTTATATCGAAAAGTACGCTAATGATTAAAGATACATCCGGTCTAGAGAAATCGAAACTGCGCCAGTGGCCGAGTGACCATCCACTTTCAATATAAGAATATTTCGTTCTATAACTATATTCTTCATTTCAAAAGATTTGAATTGGAAAACATAATCAAGTGATTTTTCGGTTAAAAACTTATTTTTTGTCAAGTTGTAATTGTGTTGTCAAAATGGTACTCTTTCACAAAATGTTTAAGAATATGAAGTATATCTCTTGAATTTTTCAAATCAGAGTATATCTTCATTATTCTTGAAAAAGTATCATTACACAAAACTTTTTGGTGAGGAAACTCAAACAGAAAGAGAGAAAAACCATAGGTGAAAAGGCAAATCAAAGTATGTTCGAAAAAGAATTGTCAGAACATACAAAATAAAATCAAAAGAATAATTTGAATAATGCGTATGGCATGTGCTCGGAAAAGCAAGAAATAAGCACATGAGAAAGAAATTGATCAAACATATGTTCAAAAAGAATTGCCCGAACATATAAAATAGATAGAGCAGAAAGAGACAAAAATGTTATGTAAATGAATTTTTTTAAACTAACACATTATTGTACATCATTTAGAATTCATCATGTCTCAGCCATGACAAGTACTCTCAAAAGATCAACTTGTTCCCGTGTTCAAGCAATACGACTTGGCTTCATCAAACAAGAAGATTGATCTTACCAATCTTCCATGTCCACTAGCTAGCAAGATTCTTAGAGAGATTTTGAGACGACATCCATTATGCTATGCTTTAACAGCATCTGCTTCGGTTCCATGGATTTATATATGGAACAACTGTGGCATACTCTCAAGTTGGAGGATTTGAAAGGCAAGTTCAAGTTTTTTGTTGATAAGGAGGAATTCACGTTCCCAGTAGTTGATTTTCAAACTTTGTTTCAATTGCCTCAAGCAACTGACAACAACCATGCTGACTTTGAAGAACCTCTTGAGCTTCTAACAATGCTTGCATTTCTTACTGAACTTGGTTATGCTAAGCAGATTCGTCTCGCCGGAAAGTTTGTGACAACGGATTTACCTCAATCGTGGCAGACACTCGGGAAGATCCTTATGAGATGATTTATTACAAGAGAAACATGTGTTAATCAACCACAACTTCACATGATGCAAATGTTATACTGTATTATTAATAATGTGCATATAGACTATGCTGTACTAATTTGGGAAGGACTACATTATTCACTCATGCATCCCACAACAGTAATTCCTTACCCAAGATTCACAGAGATTATCATTGATAACGTTCTCACTATGCATCTCGACATCACAAAGAGAACCAATGAGCCATATCACAAAGTTAAAAATGATGAGGTTGTCAAATCAATTTTCAATTATGGGAAGACTAAAGAAAGAGGAATGAGGATTCCTTGAGTCTTCCTGAACGGTTGTGAACGGATGAGATGAAGCAAACAACGAATTACAAGATATATGCTACTGACTTTCAAATAACCGTTCTAATGACTCAGTCACAACCGATTGAGTTTACCCAAGGAGCGAATAGGACACCTAGTGCCCCTAGGCCGCATAACCCTAAAGAGCAGCAGGGAGAATCAAGTGTTCAAAGGAAATCTACTATCATCAGGATTCCTAGGAGAAAGCAAACTGATCCTGCAACTCCTATCCTAACAGTTGAGCAAATTGATGTTGATAGTCTAGACGAGGCTACACGAGTTAGCATTCCTACTGCTAGAAGTATTGAAGAGTATGAAGCTCAACAGGCTATCAAAAAAGGTTGACGAGTAGTTGATGGATGAGGGCATTGAGAAGTTAGTTAAAGGTGAAGAAACTGATGCTGATAAGTTTACTGATGATATGCTAAATAGTCAAAAAGATCCCGACACTAGGATAGATTCCAGGAATCATAAGGAAAGTCTAGAGGCAAAGAAAGTTACTGATTATATGGTTGTTGATGAAGAAGTAGAGGAAGAATCAGCTGAGGCTGCGTTGATTAGGAGGAAAGGGAAGGGTAGCTTGGAGATTAAGGACACATCCATCACCATAACCTCTAGATCCCCTAGGACTATTACTGATTCTTTATCTTTAGATAAAAAAAACTTCAGGAATTGACGGCTCCCAAACCAACATCTTCATCATCCAAACCCAAAACTAATCATTCCAAACATATAAAGGGTGCAATCGCAAGAATGAGCAGGCGATATGGCTATATGTTTTGTCATATGAAGACATCATTTATGCCAAGGAAAGATATGGATACCATTGTAAAGGCGGTTGAAGCAACTCTAAAGCTCGTGGTTCCTAGAATGGTCAACAAGACAACCGACCAGAATATGAAAGACAATCTTCCAATGGTAGTAAGTAAAGGAATCAAGCTGGAACGAGAAAAGACAAAAGTTGGCATTGCTTCGATAGTTGCTGATGCTGTGAGATAGGAATACAAGCGTACAAGAGCTAAACTTTCATTACAAGTTTCTAATGATGTAGCTACTAACGTTCCTCCGTAGGTTGATGCATTTCTCTAGAACAATATGAAAAACAAAATATTTCATGTGCATCCTACTGTATTTGTTAGTTCTTCCATCCCTGATCTTCAACAATAATTATATGTGAAGATGAAGGATGATGAACAAGCACGCAATGCTGATTTTCCATTATGGCTTGCACTGATGTATAAGTTTAAGAGACCTGCTTCTCACATTGACCTATGCAGAGTTGATGCTTTTTTCTAACTAGACCATGAAGACCATCATGACGATGATGCTCGTCCTCAAGGGGAGAGCAGTACAAAAAGGCAGAGAACGTTTGAGAAAAGTACTTATATATGGGGTGAATCATCATCATCACAGACAATAGAAGAGTCAAATCCGTCTGGTTTTGGTACTCAAGAACAACAAGAGTTTGACTCATGGGATGAAGATCAAGGTACAGATGATGATTAAGTACCATCTGAAAAAGTGTCACTAGAACTTTTAGTTGAAATAACAGGGAAAGGAGTGAAGTGGGTTCCAACTACAGATGATCAAAAGTGTATGAAGGATGCTTTTAATGACATGATGAGGAGTCGATGTGATTTAGAAGAAGAACATCAATATCATCTTGATCAAATGCAGAGTTACATGGAGAGTCAGATAGTTTAGGAAAGCAGGAAAGAAGATCTGACTTTATAGATTCCAAAAGAACCAACTCTAGTATTTCAAAGCTATGAAAGAAACCCAAATGCACAACCAATGGTTCTACTTAACAAATATCTCTTTTATCTAAAGAATGGGAACTCTGAAATGAGGAAGTATGTTTTTTCACTACACAAGATTCATGGATTTTCATTCCAGAGAATGACCTTGAAGAACTTAACACCATATGGGTAAAAGGCCAATCAAAAGGTTTAACTTGTATGCAAGATATGTTGTTGAACACTAGAAGAATCTATAAGCCAAGCAATCTTACATCAAAGGGCAGTTAAAGAAAAGAGGTAATCCTGATGAAGTCTACTCAGATCAGAGAATTGTAGACGTAATCAGAGTACAGTATGATCAAGGTCATGGGCAAGAGTTTATGAAAGAGATAGTTCTTAAAAGAGTTGATGGTGAGTACAGTCATTTCTCAAAATCAGACTACAAGTGCTTACATAAGAATGACATTGAAGATATGTATTTGATGTGCATGAATTGGAAGATTAAATATCAAGAAATAGGGATACTGAAATCATTGATCGTCTTTATCATAAGTTGTGTCATTTGGGAAAGAGTTCATGATTATCAGCTTGGGTTAGAAAGTTATCAAGTAAAGGTCAATCTTACTACACCAAAACTCATATTCCTTGGTATTGAAGAACAGAAATCATATACAATCACTTATCTTCCTTTCGTTGGCTTGATTTATGAGAATAGCAAGAATGAAAAGAGGATAATGGATATCGATGAGATTCCAAAGTTCTGTGATGCAACTTTAAAAAGGGTTTTAAAGAACGTTAAGAAGATTAACCTAGATGTGAAGCATGGTTATTCAGACCCAGCTCTTAGCAAGGATGATGCAGACTTTATAAATTTCTTTGAAGAATACATTCAAGAGCGCTTGAGGCATCGAGACCAGATGAGATGTTAGGAGAGTTATGTGAATGGAAGACCACTTCAACAAAGATGGGAACGCCTAGAATAATCGACCCTTAAGGGGAGATTGTTAGTATTAAAAGTGTCTATTATTAGATAATTAGTGTTCTTATTTATTTTGATATAGTTTTAGTTACGTTTTACGTTTATTAGTATTGTGATAAGGTTAAGTGAGCTTAATAAAGAAAAAAGGCTCATTAACCATCACTAAGAAGTAGGGTAGGAAGAATAAACCATAGAGTAATCAACTCTATATATACCTCCATCTTAGATGGAAGTATTAAGTTTGTCATTTGTAACCTCTCATTTCCCTCCCTCTTCTCTCTCTTTTTATAAAATTTAAAAATTGAAAAGACTTGCTTCCTCTCTTACATTCTCTATATCCTAAACTGTTCTAAGTCTGATACGATATCATTAATTGCGACCTAACAAGGTGAACAATGTATAGGTTAAGGGCGAATCATTCTTGATTCAATCATCACCAATAATGTAAGTTAAGCAAAGATAACAAAACCACAAGTGAACAAGCGCCAATTGATTGCTCATCTAATACTCAAGTACACCAAATGTTAGGATTAAAAAGAAACTAAGAATGATTTAGTGAAGGAATAGACATGGGATGCTCATTTAAAAGGTGTAAATGAAAAATAAACAAACAAATAGTCTAAAATACATAATCTTATAGTCACTAGTCACCGTGCATCCATTACTTCAAGTTTCAAGATGCAAGAATCTGATTATTATCAATAATGAGCTAGTATACTATAGTATGGATATCCATATTTTGCAATAAAATCATCAAGACAAAAGAAATGTATACTAGCTCAACTTTCAAAGAAACAATTGGTTTATAAGTGTCACCAACTCTAATCATCATCGAAACATCAACAAGGTAATCACTAACTATCTATGGACTAGTGTTTAGAGTGTTAATCTTCAAATATACCTTTATATATTAACTTCATTAGATTTCTTAAGCAAATCGAGATGTACACTAGTCCATTTTTCATAAACCAATAAAATTGTTTTCTTTTATAAATTTAACCAACACTAATACTAACATGCCACAGATTTTTTATACTGCTATTTTCTTTAATTCATGCAGCATGAAGTATCAAATAATAGCAAGAATCACCCCCCTCCCCCACTTGGGATAAAGTATATCAAAAATAATAAGGACTAAGGGGGGTCTTCATCAATCAAAATGGTAAGTTTTCCATGAAAGCGCAATTTCCGAATCCCTCTACTCAAACCATGAACTTAAGTGACTAGAAACTCCCCGACTATGGATTATAGACTACACGATTGGCTTAGGCAAAATGATGTAACAAAACAATACATATAAAGGGTTGAGAAACGAAAGGATGGCTCGAAAGAGTTTAACTAAGGGTATCTTGCACTAAAAATGAGTGCAATAAAAGGGTTATCACGGGAGGTCGACAAGTCAATGTGACTAGTCAATAAACAAACACAATATAACACATATGGGCTGTATTGGTTTTAATCCTAAAATATTGCATTTTTAGATAATCTATTCCAATTGCATCTAGAGAACTCAATGCAATACTCGTTTATGGTCTTGTAATGATAAATTTTTAAAACAAACTAGAAAAACAAAGGCAAATATTGGTCAAGTGAAAATTCTCTTGAATTGTACAATGTCCCTATTGTATAAATAATTATAAAAATAACGAGGAAGAGTAGAATTAGAACGAACGACTCCCCTAGATTTGATCGGAATGATCAAAGATGCACGTAAGCTAACATCTCCCGCCTTGAGAACCTTGTGCAAAATCCAAATCCCTAAATTTATTTATCAACAAGTATATGCATCATAATAGATAAACAAAAAGTAAAACAAACATACAAAATGAAAAACCTAACTTACTTTCGTAGGAATCACGGTTGCATTTATCGTATGCAACAAGCCTTTTAAACCCCTCGGTATCCCGAGTGAACGAGTGTAGTCACGTGAGGGTTTACAGGGAACACACCCAAAAAGTTCATAAATAAATTACAAGGCTTGGAATGTTTTGAAATCATTTTTGAAAAACTGTTCCAGGGATAGTTACTGCGTAATTGAATCATGCCACTTACGTCGTAATTAGGTTGAACTAACAGTTGTAATTCTGAGCTACAGGTATTACGGCGTAACCTGGGGTAGCACTTACGTCATGAATACCTACTGATATCGATTTCTAGGATTTTAAAATTTTCTAAGTGGTTAGAGGACTTACCTAAACTCCTCTCGTCTTTCCCAGCTGTAGCAACCTGCAAAAATGATGAGCAAAACAAACCAAGCTGAACAAAATTACTAAAACAAAATAATACAAAAAGGAAATGTCGGGTTGTCTCTGGACAAGCACTTTTCTTTATTACCGAGTCTTTAAGTTAGACTCAAGCCAAGATCTACGTTGCTCTTTGGATGCGTCTACCTGTGTCCATCTCTTTTCTTATCTCCTTCTTGAATCTTGTGGCGTTCATCCTACTAACTAGCAATTCCTCTCTATTCTTTTTCTTGATGCATACAAAATGTACTATGTGATCAAACAAATACCGTTTCACTTCATATGTGTCTACCATAACTTTTAGAGGGTCGTACGGTATTCCAACCATAGAGCATGCCCTCTTCTCTTCTTCCTCAAATATATTTTCATATTAGGGCTCGAGTGTATTATCACTTACTTCACCACATTTATCCCATATATCCTGCAATATATCTCCTTTCTTTCCCATTCTAAGCTCGTATTCATCTGCCAATTGCTCAATTTGATTTCTAAATTATAGATTAAATTTCCTAAAATCCATGGAATATGGCTTATTGCTTTCACATGACTTATCTGAATTTTTACTAAATTTTCAAATACCTAATCATTGAATACCCTCTTCCTTGTTGAATGATTAATTTCCATATCACCGAATTTAAGCTTTAACTAATCATTGAAGGAACTATCTAGCACCCTTGGCTTGTTAGCCTCTTCTTTTTTAAGTACCCTAAAGTCCTCTATATTTTAATCAAGCGTTTATTGATTATACATTCTATCGTCATACTCCTTACCATTTGGGCATGCTTCCAGATCAGAGTCATAAGACGGTGTAATGTGGTAGGATGTCCCACAAAAAGCAATATCGGGGTCACAATGATGTACCTTTAGATTCTTTTCTTTTGATTCTTCCCCACTCTTCCTGGTAGAGCTAGCAAAGTAATAGTCGGGGTCCAAGAATATATTTGGTGCTCTATAGTTATCACTTCCTCCATATTCGTTCTCAGGTGTAGTTATGCCGTAACTACTGCGATGAATATACACTGTAACCTCGTCGGGAGTAGTGCTAGTTTCATCAATATAATCATCGTGCGGGTCTTGGTAATTTTGTACCAACCATTCTACATACATCATGTCCTTAGCTTCGCTATCCATTTCTATGTTTCCAAATCTTATCATGACCCAATCATAGAAATCTATGCCTTCACACTTGACACCTTGTCTTTCATTATCACAAAAGCATTCCCATTGCTTAGGATTATCATTTTTATCTTTTATATTGATTGAATCTCCTCTATTGCATTCTTCCAAATATGGGTCACATGTTGGCCAAAATAGATTTAAGTCTCCACTTTTGACCATAATAGGCTTACGAGAGTATATTTTCCATGTTACCCCCGTTGATTAACCTATTTCTGTCTTTCTAGTACACTTCTTGATTGATTCCTAGACATTAGTATCACTAGTGCAGACATCATAATTACTTTCATTAATTTCAAGCATGCAGTTAAAGTTTTCAAATTCAATGTACAAGGGAGATTCATATGAGAATAAATCGCCAGCTATTCGTAACAGATTAAATGATTCCTCTTCTTGGGTTGTTTCGGCCATACAAACAGATTTGAAGGATGTAGGTGGGCGACTCAAAGTTTCGTTCAATTCAAACAAAAATCTGTCATTCTCAGTTACTAACGAAATTTGTTTGTTGAAAACATCTATGCATAAATGAACGGTTTCTAGGAATGGTCTTCTTGATATCAAAGTCTTACGAGTATCTCCTACCATATCGATAATGACAAAATCAACTAGGAATACAAACTTATCGGTTATTATTACCACATATTCTACGATCCCCCTAAGAGATTTTTTAATCATATCAGTCATTTCAACTAACATAGTTGTTTCTCTAAGATTTACTAACCCTAACCTCTCAAACATGGAAAATGGTATAATTTTAACACTATCAACTAAATCAGCCAAAGCATTCATATTTACACTACCAATATTACAAGGAAGGGTAAAAGTTTATGGGTTCAATTCTTTTGGAGGTAGTTGACATAGAAAGACTCCTGATGATCTGTCATTCTACATGATAATTGTCTCCTTCAATTGTTCCGGCAAGGGGACAAGTGGCATTGATGATTCAACAATAGGGTTTCCAAGAGGTGAGTCACGAGAAGTAGCTCATCAAAAATGACCTCACACTTTTAGACTGGTCTTTGGCTTAATAGAACACATTAGGAAAATCTTTATTTATTTCTTTTATAAGAGTGTTTGTGAGGGTCAAGAAGGATTTCGGGTATATGTCAACTCGTTATTTGAATTATGGTTGATATCATTTTCGAATCTAATTGACAAGTTTTCAAGTTTAGGCATAAATTCGAATTCATTATTTGTTTAGCTTTGAAATTATATCAAAATGTAACAAAATGTATTATCTTGAACCTACATACTCAATCACACTAGTTTGATATGAAAATAATGACACCGTCTTCAAAGACGAAAAGAATATGCATCAAATCATAACTCGCACTTGCATAAATGATGTCATATTGAGTCTACTTGTCCAATGATGTGTTCTAAATATTAGACTAATATGTTTAAAAGATGAATAAAACACACAAGAAATAAGGATTAGCATTTGGTTGTTTTGTCTGAAATATTCAAGCGATTTGCAATGCAATTGGTAAATGTGTCATTTTCAAAAAACCAAACATAAGCAAACTAACAACATATGAAAACTTTGCTTATACAACTTAAAAGCACGACTCAAAGTTCAAGTTCACATTCAGCTAAATTCTAAAATAAGCATAATACTCCTTTTCATTCACCTAGTACAACATGATGTTGACTAAAGAAATCGTGCATATTTTCTTAAAAGATTAATAAAGGATAATATACTAGCTATGCATTTTTTTAGAATGAATGGTTTTGTTACAAGAGAAAATATGCATCTTATTAGCAAAATATAGGTTATTATAATTGGAAAATAAATTACTATAACATGTATCAATGCATAAACAAGTAAAAGTCATTTATTCAAATACTTTCCATAATTAGTCTATCAAGCACTTATAAGTGTGATAATTTTATAAGCATATTTGTTGAAAGATACAATGTGTCTCATTTTAATAATACATCATAGAACATTGTCCAGATCTATTAAGGTAAGTAACCTTAACTAGATTCTTTTCTCTAGATATGCAAAGGAGAATTCTTGAAACACTCTATATGTAACATATCTCATTACATAAGTAGTAATTAGGATTTCCATTTAGAGCACTTGCATCTAACATATGTGTTTTCATGTTTTAAAATGATAACCTGTTCTCGTAAGATATGATTATATGTCCTCGTGCTATCACGATGCTAAATGACTATTTGATTATATATTGAATGCAAGTTTATTATTTTGTCTAGCAATTCTGATGTTATATCTATATGTTCGTCTAATTGATGCATGCTTTGAAATTCAAAATGTTATCGTATTTTGCATAATTTTTACATTTATTTCTTATGCGACCTTTTACATGAATCTGTTTTAATTATGCACCCAATTAATAAGCAAATATGTCCTAGGTTTGTCATAGAGTTTTGTCATCAAGTTCACCTCATACGTAATAAGGATTGAACTTTATCCATCCATCTTAGGGTAGAAAACCAACATATCTTTCTTACTCCTTAAGAATTTGACAATACTTTTGCTCTTCCTAAATAGCGGTCTCTTGAGTCTCCCTTCACTAATAAATAAAAATAAGGTCCGTATAGCACACTTCTACTTCAACCCATTTCAACCATGGGACAATGAAAGGATTTACACAAATTTGTCTGATAAAGGACGGTTCCCTTAAACATGGGACGGTTCCCTTAGCGATAAGGAAACCATCTATGTATATAAGGAAACCGTCCACATGACGACTGGATTTCTTCATGTCTTTATATTCACCTTTGATGCGGTCATTGAAAACTCACAAGAAGTTTTACAACTCCCTAGGCAGAGTACCTAACCGTTGTAGTGTAGTAAGGCAAGACTCGGGGGTTGTTATCGTTCTCTAAGGGAATAGGTTAGGAAGGCTCGAACAGAATATAACAGAGGTCTAAGGGGTTAAGATAAGATTATTTTTGTATTTTTATATATTATAGAAAGCATGTAAAATTTTGGTTTTGAGAGGTTTGGTTTGGTTTTAGCTACTTAAACTAAATATAAATCTAAACTACTTTGGTGATAACTATATGATAAACGAATGTATTTACTTAATCATGCACTACTTCTTAGTTTGCTTTTCCTAATTCTGTTGTTTTGTCACACTTGTGCTGATGTGTGTAAGTATTTCATTATTCATGAGCGAATTACACGAAAATGCCATCTACGTAATATTCCGTTAAGGCAACGCACAAGTAAGGTAGTATGAAGACTATTACATGGCACCTAAGAGTACATTACGTGCATTAAAACACTTAAGAGGGATCAACCATATTAGGGGTAAGGTAGTATGAAGACTGTTACCGATGGTATCCTTTCTACGCACTCGCGTTTACTTGGACGTCTATGCCAATTTAATATCTGATGGCTAGTTTTCTAAAGCCTAACGCGCACATCCATCACAAGAAGCAACATTAGAAGGATCTACAAACTAAGTTTCACACAATCATAAGTAAATACTAAAGGATCTAGCCTAGCATATTAAAAAGAAGTGAAGAACAAGAATCAATCACACAACACATAGACATATTGAATGATAAAAGAGAGGAGATCTCACTTGATCAAAACATGTAATTAAGGCTGATACAATAGGGTTTTAACACCCAAAAAACGGCCTAAATAGTAGCTATAATCGTCTTCTAAAAGTAGGGTTCAGTTCCCAAAAGTTACACACTTAAAACCCTAAAAACGAGTTTGTATATATAGGAAAACAGGCTCGACGGCGTCGCGTTATAATCCTGACGTCGTTGCCCTGCCGAATCTTTTAGGGCTTCCTTAAGTCGGTTGGATCCTGACGCCATCACAAGAATTTTGACGCCGTCCTTTGTAAGCCATAATGCCGTTACAATAAAATATGACATCGTCTTCACGCATTGTACGCGTGTTCTTCAAGAGATTTGGTGTAGAGTCGTAGTCTTGTCCGTTTCTTCTCCAAATGAGCCCAAGTCACATGTATTTCCTCTAAAAGCCATCCACATGCTGAAAACATAATAAGGAACGATTAAGTACATAATTTAGGCATATTTGCACGATTTAGGGAATTAAATGACCCTAAAAAAGTGTATAAAATGACACCTCATCAAATACCCCTACACTTGGGATTTGCTTGTCCTCAAGCAAATGGGCTTTTCTACCTAGACAATAGCAGTATCAGAGGCATTTAACTTACTTTTTAATGATATTTTACGACACAACCTTTTAGACCTTGCAATTAAAAACACGAAAGTTATACACTAGCACCTCACATAAGTGTTTGGATTCTCTCTTCTCTTAGTTGTATAATGAATTATAACAGTATAGGGAAATAACACTCATTACCTGTTGTAACATATAAATTACCATAGGCTTGGTAAAGGATCAAACTTCCACCGCCAGGCGCAAGTACTAGAAATTACTATCAAAGAGGACTTTAAGGGTTGTGGGGTATATGTGTATGATAACAATAATAGAAACAGAAATGGATGGGAAATATTTAGGGTGACTTTTTGGGTGAATCTGGGGTGAAGTGATGAGTTAGTTATCTATAAGAGTACACGCTGATTGGGTTGTTAAGCCAAAGACTCGGACAAAGATATACAATACTCTACAAAACTCTACATCAAACTCTACATCAAACACTTTTCTTTTTCTTTCCTATTTTTTTAATGATAACATCACTTGGGGTTTATAAACATATCCCTACACTTAAATTTTTGATACTCAATACATAAGCTAACTAATGACCCTAATTGAGGTGGATCAACATAACATGGAGACTATCGAACAAATATAGGGGTAATGATTTAACTTTTCTTCCCCATTCTTCCGCAAAATAAATACTACCATGAATCCTAATCATCCCAAAACTGTATATACAAGGATAAAGACTTAGCAACTATGTACTCAAATAATTAACTTGGGTTAAAATAATAATGTACTAAAAATGAGTACATACAAGGATGGCTACGATGATTTAGGTGTAACAATTGGTTAAGGGTAACAATGCTCTTTATTAATAATCTAGAATCCACGAGAAAATTATGAGAACCGTGAAAAGGATAGGCTCAGAGGGGTGGATTAGGGGAATCCTGCACTAAAAATGAGTGCATGGCAAGGGTGTGAGATAGTTATATGATCGAGGTGACCATAGTAACAAATATAGGTTTAAAACATAGGTTAATCCTAGTGCCTCTTATCATTTAGAAAATCCTAATACTCACTATACGATCTCGGGATACATCACTAAAACAAGTTTTAGAATTTAATATACTATCGGTACACTCTTATACAATTTTAACCGATACCAATGCTCCAAAAAAGGCGACAAAACCACATATGGATGAACACATCCATGAACGTGACATATATGATTGCCCTTTCCTTAACTCGAGAAAGCTAAAGGTAAAATTATCTTAGGTATCAAAAATGGATACCTGAATTCCCAAAGATCTAAAGGCTAACCTCACATTTTTGAGGTGGAATTTTTAGAGGGTTTTTGTGCTAGTCATATAATTCCTATCCATGAGACGCTAATAATACTAAGTTTTCATCGGTATGTGTCCTAATTTTTTTTTAATTTGAGTCAAAATTACCGTCTACACTATGTTTCAATATATTACTCATTATTTTAAGGAACAAGCAAATGGAAATTGAAGGAATAGTTTCTAAGGCTTATTTCCCCCTACACTTAAGATGAACATTGTCCCTCCCCAAATTTACCTTAAAAGTACTTGTAAAAAACGGCATAAAGGGAAAAGGAAAAGAAGTAAAAGAAACTAGTTATTAATGTGTTTTTCCCTTCCCCCTTCCCCCCCCCCTCCCCCCCCCCCCCCCCCCCCCCTCCTCAATAATGGTGAAGAAACATATGATAACTGGCTAAATCGTCATTCAAGAATCGTCTACTGAAACTCCTAAGAACTCCTAGGCTTCTTCTCATCAAATATAACCTGTAAATCAAAGACAAGAAACAACTACACTTGGCGTAAAATCGGCGGGATAATGATATATACAATGAAACTTTTTGGGTTTAGCCTCTATAAAAGTAGTAAAGATAGGATGAATGTGTTAATGTAATCAAGGTTTTCTGCAGGTTTTTAAGAAAATTACAAATTTTAGAAATTATACAAAATTAATTTTTCAAAAATAATAAAAAATTCGAATTTTCACAAGTCAGGAGATGTAACGCCATCAGGTTTAATCCTGACGCCGTTTCCAGGCGCTGTGAAAATTTCACATTCGTTTTCCTGGAAAAATTTTCTGCACGTAATTTTATGAGTTATTTCCTGCAAAAATACTGCATAAACCTGAGATT
Organism: Tanacetum coccineum; assembly: GCA_026074375.1. NCBI lineage: Eukaryota > Viridiplantae > Streptophyta > Magnoliopsida > Asterales > Asteraceae > Tanacetum > Tanacetum coccineum. Next base: position 10,424 of record BQNB010014217.1, on the reverse strand, counting down.
AGTTAACACAACCATATGACACAAGACGCGAATTAATCTAAATAATTTATTTAATATGTTTGAAATGATTTTTAGAAACCGGATTTTCGTTTAACAATTTTATGAAATACCTTTGATTGGAATTAAGACGAGGTTAAAGACAAAACAAAACATGATCAAATAATAATCCAAACTCATAAAAACAAACAATAAAAAATAAAACACACAAGACACTCCTAAAATGCATAAATTAAAAAGAAATTGGGATTTAATCCCAACAGCGCTTTTTGTTTATTTGAGAGTCTTTTAGCTAGACTCGGAGTCACATGCCCTTACGTGTCTCCTTCTTCATTTCTCACCTCGCAACCATCATTTACGAGTATGGAACGTCTATTGTTAAACACCTTACTTTTCTATTAGTTAAACTTCATTTCTTTCTCTTGGTGGAGTTTGATTCTTTCTTCCCATTCAGAAATAAGCTTACTTACGATGCTAGTGGGGGTTTACCGAGGATCAAATAATCTTGTTTCTCCCCCCCCCTCTTTTCCTTATGAATTTGATAATGAATTTAGGGGCTTTTTAAAATAAACCGAAATTACCTTTTTGCATTTTATAATTTTAAATTATTTCCCCATCCCCTTTATTTTTTTTTTTTTTATCATAATACCTAATCTCGCTCTCTCCTTCGGCGTTAAGAGCATGTTCATTAGATTGGCCTAAAATAAATTGGCTTTCCCTCCTATCACTATAATACTAAGATAACAAAAATCCATGGTTATAATGAATCTTGCTATCCTCAACTAATACGTCATCTCCTCGGATATTCCCTGGGTGTTGAATATGCGCTTGACTAAGCTAAGGAAAACTAATTTCTTCTTCTGAAGCTTTTTGTTGGTTAGCCTATTGTAGGTAGAGAGGGGCATGACGTTCACATCAGATCCTTGGTCAACTAAGGCATCCATGTATTTTAATCCTCCTAAATTGCATGGTATTACAAAGTTGCCCCCCATATCCTCCTTTTTAGTAATCATTTTCTTAAGCATTACCTTGCACATAGGTTCTACGGGAATCGAATGGTAGGCTTCACACTCCATCTTACCTGATTGCAATGCAAGTAATGAGTCATTAAACATTTGATTTCCTACAAGACCCTTGATTACTTTTTCACCACTAGTTCTCTTACTTTTTGCGTCCCGAGAGGGTCTTTTTTCCATTTCCCCGAGCACTTGTTAAAACCAGCTCATTAATTGGGTCTAGCTGAGTACTTTAATAAGAGGTCTCCTATTGGTAACTTCATCATCCTTATCAACTTCCCCGTCTAGAGTATTCCTCCACGATGGAATTTGTTAGGCACAAACAAATTTTTTTATTTTTTTAATTTTAACTAAATTAACAATTTTTACCGGCCACCCCGTTGTTTTCGACACTCTTTTCTTCCTCCATTCTAACGAGGGAGATGGAATTAACGTGCTTAGTGATGCGGTGTCTAGCCTCTTATCTAACTAGCACTTTTTGCGGAGTTCTTCGTGCTATGAGTTCTTTAAGAAGTCCGAACATTTTTGCCATCCTATCGTTGATTTCGTCTCGTTGTTTGAAGATCACATTTTCAAACCTCTCCATTCTTTCCGTGTGTGCTACCATGTAGTCTCGTACTTGAGCTTCGAAATTGGTCTCCAATGCTTTTGGTTGTGGGTTTGGGCGGAAACGTTCACAAAAAGTGAAAGAATTTTGCCTTGGTGTCTCATTAAGGCTTCGTGGAGGTGTATCTGAGGACACGGCTTTGACGTATGCTTGAGGGATATTTGTTGAGCTTGTTCCATATGTTGTTTGTGGTCCTTTCAGCAAGAATTTAATTTGGTCTTCAAGATCAAGAAGTCGTCGGTCAGACATTTTTTTATGTATTTTGAGATGTAGAAATTGCCTTGACCGGTTTGACGAAGTCTCTTAAATCATTTCAGCCCTCATGGTCATAAAGAGCGAGGTTCTCTATGATTTTCCAAGATTCTTCGACGTTCTTATCGTGAAGTTTGCCACCGGCGGCGCGGTCAATCTCGTACTTAAGATGAAACAAGACATGATAATAAAAAATCTGGATTTTAAGCCAAAGATCAATACTATGATGGGGGACTTTTTGGATTAAGTCCTTGAAACGAGTCCATGCATCAGAAAGAGATTCACCTTGATGTTGTTAAAACATCACGATGTCATTCCGGAGTTTTTTAGTCCTTCTCAGTGGAAAGAATTGAGCAAGGAAACGAGTAGTAAGATCCTCCCAGGTGGAGATGGATCATGCAGGAAGACGTTCAAGCCAATTGCTAGCTTGATCGCGAAGGGAAATTGAAATAAACACATGCGCATCATTTCCCTATTTGCAACAACAAGGTCAAGCGAGTCCACTAGTTTGAGGAAATCCTTAAGATGTTGGTTTGGATCCTCAGACCAAAGTCCGTGGAATGAGCATCCGTTTTGCACCAACCGAATGGTGTCTTTTTTTGGGTAAAAGGTTGAACCAACCAAAGGGTGTCGGATCGCAGAGGCACCACATTGTTCCCATTGAGGAGCTCAATGGTGTTTTGATAGCCCTCGTGGCTAGGTCTGGAGTAGTCTCCAAGAGTACGGATAGGATTTTCGTCTCCCATGAAAGTCAACGAAAAGATTTACAAAAACAAAGGGAACAAATAAAAGATAGACTAAAAGAAAGCTAATAAAAGAAAAATAAAATCTCACTTGAAAGGAATCAAGCGAGTAGACCTAAGCTTGTTAAAGTTCAAAACCTAACTATTCCCCATGCAGTGACGCCAAAAACTTGATGCGGTTATTGAAAACTCGCAAGAAATTTTACAACTCCCTAAGCAGAGTACCTAACCATTATAGTGGAGTAAGGAAAGACTCGGGGGTTGTTATCATTCTCTAGGGGAATAGGTTGGGAAGGCTCGAACAAAATATAACAGATGTCTAAGAGGTTGAGAGAAGATTATTTTTGTATTTTTATATTTTATAGAAAGCAGGTAAAATTCTGGTTTGGTTTTAGCTAATTAAACTAAATATAAATATAAACTACTTTAGTGATAACTATATGATAAACGAACGTATTTACTTAATCATGCACTACTTCTTAGTTTGCTTTTCCTAATCTTGTTGCTTTGTCACACTTGTGATGATCTATGTAAGTATTTCCTTATTCATGAGCGAATTACACGAACCCGTCGTCTACGTAATATTCCGTTAAGGCAACGCATAAGTAAGGTAGTATGAAGACTATTACAAGGCCCCTAATAGTACATTACATGCATTAAAACACTTAAGAGGGATCAACCATATTAGGGGTAAGGTAGTATGAAGACTATTACCGATGGTATCCTTTCTACGCACTCGCGTTTCCCTAGACGTCTATGCCAATTTAATATCTTATGGCTAGTTTTCTAAAGCCTAACGCGCATATCCATCATAAGAAGCAAAACATTAAAAGGATCTACCAACTAAGTTTCATGCAATCATAAGTAAATACTAAAGGACCTAGCCTAGGATGTTAAAAAGAAGTGAATAAAAAGAATCAATCACATAACACATAGACATATTGAATGATAAAAGATAGAAGATCTCACTTGATTAAAACATGTAATTAAGGCTAATACAATAGGGTTTTAACACCATAAAAACGGCCTAACTAGCAGCAATAACCGTCTTTTAAAAGTAGGGTTTGGTTTCCAAAAGTTACACACTTAAAACCCTAAAAACGAGTTTGTATATATAGGAAAATTGGCGCGACGGCATCGCATTATAATCCTGACGTTGTTGCCCCGCCGAATCTTCTAGGGCTTCTTTAAGTCGGTTGGATCCTGACGTCGTCGCAAGAATTTTGACGCCGTCCTTTGTAAGCCATGACGCCGTCACAATAAAATGTGACTCTGTCTCCATGCATTGTACGCTTGTTCTTCAAAAGATTTGGTGTAGAGTCGTAGTCTTGTGCGTTTCTTCTCCAAATGAGCCTAAGTCACGTGTATTTCCTCCAAAAACCATCCAAGTGCTAAAAACACAAAAAGGAACGATTAACTACATAATTTGGGCATATTTGCACGATTTAGAGGGTTAAATGACCCCGAAAAACTGTATAAAGTAACACCTCATCAACCTTTCACCACCTTTTATAACCACTTAGTTGATCCTTAGGATAGTCAACCATCCTCATTGTCATCCATAATTCTATTCTTCTTCAAACTCTCCTTAACTGTCGTGATCACCTACCAGCGTGTACTAATCTTACAACATCAATGGATGCTCATCCCAAAAATTCCATCTTTTACTCTAAGTTTCATATCGAGTCTAACTTATATACCTACGTTCTCACTCATATCCTTTACATTTAGGTTATTACTTCATGTCCTAGAGCTTATCGAGGTTACTTGCACAATTGCTTTAATTTCTAAGGGTTTCGTTCGCATCATTTCGATCATTATATTTTTCATTAACGTGTCTCACTATATTATTTTACCGCCTATAAGATAACCTCATTCCCCGCCATATGATTGTTCTATGAACATTCGCATTGCTGAAGAAGAGATACATGACTTCATGGATGAAGTTTTTTGTATGCTAATCTATAACACCCCGTGTTTTAGGTCATTGTACGACATTATTTATTTCACTATTTATTTTTAGTCTTTTACGTGTTTGCTTTTAATTTATTATCGTTAAGTTAAATCGCGTAAGCTAAAAATTGTCATTCAACGTAAACAGGCATCAAACAATTAAACGTTTACGTCAAGCAAGCAATATATTATTTTTACGAAAGTAATAACTAACTTTTTATAATTTATTTTTATTGGTTACGTACAGTGGTTACTTTTCGCAATTAAATATATTTAGGCATACCCGGAAGCACCAATACCTATCTATACTCAACCAAATACCCATAATTATACCCAATACTCAAAATTTGCAAAATATCATCACACATACACCTATATAAGGAAGGAGAGCACATCATTTTAATATAAATCTATGTTTATGATATCATATTTGCCTCCACAAATCCTAGTTTTTGTGATAAATTTTCAAATCAAATGAGCAAACGTTTTAAGCTGTCGATGATGGGAAAAATGTCTTTCTTTTTAGGACTTTGAATTTCTCAAAATTCTAAAGGCATATTCATTAATAAATCTAAATATGCTCTTGAGATGCTAAAGAAATATGGTTTAGTTTAATGTGATGTTGTTGACATTCCCATGGTGAAAAGGTCAAAACTTGATAAGGATCCAAACGGGACTTCAGTTGACCCTAATCGTTATCGAAGTATCCTTTATGTACCTCACAGCAAGTCGTCTTGACTTAGTGTTTTTTGTCTGCATGTGTGCCTGGTATCAGGCAAGGCCTACCATAAAGCACCTTACTAGGGTAAAATGGGTCTTTCGATACCTGAAAGGAACCATTAATATGGGTCTATAGTATCTGAAGGGCACCAGATTTTATCTAACGGCTTTTGCATATGCGGATCATGCAGGTTGCCAAGACTCAAGGTAAAGTACATCGGGTAGTGCACAGTTTTTGGATGAAAAGCTAGTAAGCTTGTCGTCTAAGAAACAAAAGTGTACTACAATTTCAACAACTGAAGCAGAATATGTCTCCCTGTTTGGTTGATGTGCACAGATCCTATGGATGCGGTCTTAGTTAACTGACTATGGATTTGACTACAACAAGATTCCTCTGTATTGTGACTCAAAGAGCGTCATTGCCTTGTCTTCCAATACCGTGCAACACTCCAGAATGAAACACATTACAGTCAGATACCATTTTATCAAGGAAACAAGTTGGGAATGAGATTGTTGAGATGTACTTTGTCAAGACTACTTATCAGCTGGCGGGTATTTTCACAAAAGCACTCGCGAGAGAACGCTTCAAATTTCTGATCAACCACCTGGCGTGCAGAGTATTACGCCTGAAGAGCTGAAACATCTTGCAGAGTTGGACGAAGAGTATTTCTGATTACTAATTCATGTATCACATGTAATTATATGTAAATTTGTTTATAAAACAAAAAACAAACAAAAGATTTTCATTTCTAAACATATTAAAAAACAATATAAAAAATATAAACTTTACAAAGAAATAAAAAATTTGAAACCAAAAAGAAATTCTTCTCGACGTGTCTTTCAGAAATTAAATAAGATCTACGATATTTAGAAATGTAATTATATAACTGGACACAGTATTGTAGATAAAGTTCGACTGAAAATTTAAAACATGTCTTCTAAACTTTTCTTATGGTTTGTTATTAAATGTCAAATAACAACCCGGTCCTCAGATAAAAGGAAAATGTACGCTTCAATGCGTTTATTCTTAACAACGAAAAGAGACATCTTTTCGGTCTTGAGTTTATCAATCAAAACAATCAATGTTTTAAAACTCAAGAGATGGTTTGTGTATACTTTGCTACACAACCCGGGCTTTCTAGATAAGATAAGTGTACGCGTCAGTGCATTTATTCTTTGAAAAGAAGAGAAATCTTCTTTGACCCGAACAATTTTTCTCAAAAGGTTTTCTAATCAAATATGTTCGGGTCAATCAATATTAAAATGCTAAAAATTTATCGGAATCAGTTTTGTCATTAATGGAAAAATATTTTCAAGAAATTTCAAACACTAGAACAAATCCAAGAAATCTTTAAATAGACTACGGGTCTTTGTTCGAGGGGGAGAACGAGTTTTAACATGAAAATTTCCAAAAATGTTCAAAAATAATCAGAATAAATTTCATCATCAGGAAAAATAATCAAGGTAATTCAACCACTAAAACAAATACTGCAACTCTTTAACTAGAAAATGGGTCTTTGTTTGAGGGGGAGAGCGTGCTTTCATAGAAATAAATTTCCAAAAAGTGTTAAGGAAAATTAACCAGGAAAAGCTTTAAAACTTTTAACGGGTTATTATTTGAGGAGGAGTTAATGAGATTAACTCAGGGACTAGTTTTGCAAAATAAGAATAAACTTAAGGGTATTAGGTGTAACTTATTATAAGTTTACCATCAAAGATCTAAGATGCAAAATAGTTTCACCCTTAAGGTGGTTAGAGTGTAAGAAAAGTTTTAGGCTTAGTTTATATGTTATTAAGAACTACAAGGACTAATATTGCCAAAAACTCAAAACTTGGACTATATAAACCCTCCCCTCGTTTCCTCTAACTTAGAAAAACTTTTCTCCCTCCCTCTTGTTCTAGTCGTTCGACCAAACCACCACCACAACCAAGAATTGTTTTCAAGCTTAAGGTAAAACACAAGACTTGTTCATTATCATCTTCTTATAACACTTGCAAAAGGAATTACTCTATTCCTTCCTATAGCTCACGAAAATCAATGATTTTAGAGTTAGGGTTCCTTAAAATTGAAAGTGTTTGAAAGATGTAATTACCTTAGGGGTTTTGTTGATATTGATGTAACATTCCTTATGCTAAAATGATTTTAATCAATTCATTGAAATGGTTGAGTTTTTATGGGTTTCTTGGTTCGATTATAGGTAATTTAGGGGTGTTTGTATTCTAGTTTGATTGTTTATGTGTTACGATCATGTGTATATGCTTAGGAATGTTAGTTAAACACTTTGGAATGATAAATGTTAAATCTTTATGTGTTTTGAGTGTTCTTGAACTTATATCATGCGAATGAAATATTTGTGTGATCAATAATATTTGTGGTTGTGTTGTTTTCACTCATACACTACTAGTAATGATTTAGGGTCGTAATGCATAAGCTTTGGAATAAAAAAGGCATGATATTGGCTAGTCTAGAGTGTAATTCGCCCCAAAATACACGAATTAGGGTGCGTTTGGATGTGAAAACAAATGGGGGTTATGTTTCTTTGTAATGTGTATGCAAGGTGTTTGATTAAATATTTTTTAAGATGGGTTCTTGCTATCTCATTTGTTCAACCGAACCACGTCTAACCGAACCTTAAACGGTTTAAAATAGGCGAAACATGTCAACAGAGGTTCGAGAAACCACAAGGTTCACGAACACAGGGAATTATCAAAACTCATGGTTTCCAACGAACCACAGGGGGGTTCACCGGAAACACAAGGGTTCACCGAAACACAAGGATTCACCAAACCACAAGGGGTTTACCAAAACACAGGCGTTCACCAAACCACTTGGGTTCACCGAACCTTATAGGTTCACCGAACTACAGGGATCACCGAACCTGACCTCCCCGACCGTTCGGTCATCACCATTACCTCAGATTCCCTCACCACCACTACCAGTATTATCGCCAGTACCCGTATCACCTCCACCACTACCTACTAGTCCTACTTATCCTTTAGGATATAGAGCCGCTATGATCCGGCAGAGGGATGAGTCACCATCCACTTCTCATTCATTACCACTACCACCACCTATCATACTCTCATATACCAGGGCATCTGTGGCCATTATGAGAGTTGCTGCACCATCCACCTATATCTTAGCATCTCGATCAGAGACACCACCATCAGGGACACCACCACTCCTACCTATACCTTTACCTACTCCATCGCCACCTTTGCTCCTACCCTCCACTGACCGTAGAGCGGACAGGCCCGAGATTTGTTTACCACCTCAAAAGAGGCTGTGTATTGCTCAGGGTCCCAGATATAAGGTCAGAGAGAGCTCATCTACACCTAGTCCTACTAGAGGTTTTAGAGAAGAATATGGATTTGTTGCTACTTTAGATGATGAGATTAGGCGATACCCTAAGAGAGATGTTGGTTATGGGATTACAGACACTTGGGATGAGATGCTGGTAGGCATGCTAGGGGCACCAATTTTGTCACTACTGTTAGACAGGACACTGATGAGATTTATGGGAGACTTGATGAGGCACAGGATGCTAGAGCAGTGTTGAACGGTCGGTTCAACTTACTACAGAAGGATAGATGCTCTGTTGATCCCAATGAATAGATCTTTCACTCCTTAGCTGGATGTAAGGTTTAGTATCCTTGGATAAATCCAAAGGTACTAAGAATGAAACTTTGAGTGTATGATATAAACTATGCGGAATCTTGTTTATTCCACCAAGAAGTATACTCAATGGAACAATAATAAACAATATGAACAAGATAGTTTACTAAACTTTTAGCTTCAATATAAAACAAACACTCTTAATAGTGTTGGGGTTACAAAACAACCTTGAAGCTATGACTTTTGTGTTTTTGGTACATCTAAAACCATAACCTAGGATCTCTTTTTATACACCAAGGAGTCCTTTACAAGATAACTACAAAACTTCTAAAATTCTATAAGATATCAACATATCTTCTTACTATATAAGATATACACAGAATAAGTCCATACATATCATCAAACGCGTTTAACTCTTCATCAGTACTAATCTTCATACAGCAGTGTTATGTTCTCTTCAGCAGTATTAAGTTAGTACTGGCAGTACTAACTTTTACTCTAGCAGTACTAACCAGTTAGTACTGGTAGTTATAATCTCAGCAGTACAAACTTTTTGACTTGGCAGTACCAAGTTAAACCAGCAGTATAAACTTTGTAGAAGCCCTTAATTCCTAACAATCCTCCCCTAAACTTGTGATTTACCTCCAAATCATCAAGTTTCTTGAATTAAACCTTTCTGAGCTGAGAGGATGTTTCCAAACACCTTACTGCCTTGGTTTGTTTGCTAGTATGAAGATTTTCCTTAAAAGCTCATTTCCCATCTCTGAATATTCATCCACTCTTAGCTTGTTACACAACATCAAAGTCATAAGTGCTCTTGTTAGTGGATAATCTTTCTCAACCAGCATAAAAATATCATGTCCTCTCTCTGTAGACACATGATGAACACCACATGTATCATATAACTTCCATGTCAATGGATCATGCATATATCTTTGAATCTTCCATAGAGTATCATTTTTATCTGGTTCAAATAACCTCTTCAGTTCAACCCATAATTCTTTTGCTTTATCATCTGTAAGTTCTGTTGAGTTGAATCTTTCATGAACTAGACTCCATAGTTTGACTAGATCATCCCTGTCAAAATTCTTGAGCATATCTTTAAAAACCTGATATACCTCTGTGTAATTTCTTACTCTGATGATTTTCCTAAACTTTATAGTGTCTTAAAAGTAGACTTCCTAGTCAATGATTAGGTACTTGGTTTGTAGAGCTTCAACATTCATTCCTTCTTTTAGAACTATAATCATCAATTGTTGTAGCTATTATTGAGACAGCTCATCTGCTTTTGGTTCTTCATCTATTTGTTCCTGAACTGAACCTAAAGCTTCTCTAATCTTTTGTCTTTTAGCAGGCTCTTCTAAACCTTCTTGACATGCTGTTTTTAGTCTCTTATCCTTCAACTTAGAATCCATAGGCACAAAAGATTATACCCTCCTCATGATAGTTTCAAAGATTTCTTTAACCTGCTCAAAAGAAAGTGACTTCAATTTCTTGATAGAGTAACCTCCTTCTTGGTT